>CABHPH010150952.1:2309-12957 GCA_902168325.1 Peromyscus nudipes | reverse complement strand
CATATGAAAAAAGGCAGAATGCTCACCTAGAAGGAACTGTGTTTTAAGGCATGCCTTTGGAATGTGAGGGTATATGCAGAGAAAACAGGAGGGACAGATACAAAAGTAGGCCAGGTTGTGAATTCCTCTGAAAAGCAAAGTGAAGGAGAAAGAGAGCACATCCTGGAGCAGGGAAGATTGGGACACTGGATGGAAAAGTGGCATGCTCGTGCCCAGGTAGAAAAAGAAAGCCATGCAAAAACGACAGGTCACACAGGGCTCTTTAGGCCCAGAGTGCCAGTGTAACTTGGAAACCTACAAGAAAAGAATATGTGGGTATCCTAGACTTCCTTCCAGAAAATCAGAAAACCTATTATTTCAAACATCTGGCTTTCATAGGGTGGGGAACACAGTACTGGCTCTTAAGCCATACGGTGTAACAAGCTGATGCCATTTTGACTAGCTGGATTTCAGCTAGAGTCAAAGCAATGTAGCTATGAGACCCCCTACACTCTTTACACTCTCCTCTCCTTTTTCTTTCTGCTCTAGAAGACAATAGGGGCAAACTGGGCAGCACCGACTTTAATTGGCCGTAAATATGACAGTAACTTTTGCATTGCCATGATTACTTTCCATCCATCCCATCCTATTTATTCTTGTAGTCAGTCCTGGCACTATTCTGGCAATTTTGTTCTCTCCTTATCCATAAGTTCAGTCCCATTAAAAGTCAAATATCACAGAGTTTCTTAAGCAGCCACATTTGAACAATGTGAGGTGTTTTTTTTTTTGTTTTTTTGTTTTTGTTTTTTTTTCCAATTTCTTTCCTTATGGAAACATTGTCAACAACTGTATGATACAAGTTTCAATTTTTACATTTCTCCTTTATGATGAAAGATTTTGGTTCTCATAAAAATGTCTGTAGCCATGTATTCATGTTTTCCTATAAGCTAAAAAAAGGGAAAGAAATATAATTTATAAATCTAATACTTTTGTTGTTGTTGTTATAATGTCTTGGCTTGCAACTTTTTGCCCAGTCATTCTTCTCACTACTCTATCACAGGAGAGATTAAAATATTAATAAAAATTTACTACATACTCATTTTTTAACAGAGTGGATCCTCTGAAGAGTGTTAGGACAGCTAAAGCTCTGTGGAGATCATGACTACGTGCACAAGAATACCCAAGGAAGATGCAATTGAAGGGTATAGGAAGAAGCTGAGGGCTTTATATTATATAGGCAAACAAGTATTCAATGAATACATGCATTTAGATTCTATTTTCTTCTGGCATCAAAGTACTAAATTAACCTGGAAACTGTACAAATTATACTGTGGTCATTCTGGACTTCAAAGCAAATATCAAATATGTGGATAATCACTCTTTCTGAGTGTGCACAAGATACACCAGCTCTGCTGTGGAAAAACCGGAAGTACATAAAGCTTGGAGGACATCCTAGAGAGAAACTGTTACTGACACCTTTGCATTGCTAGAACGTAAGGGCCTCAGTTCACATCTTCCATCAAATCCTTTCCATCTTTGAGCATGTTCTTTTATCAGATCAGTATGTGGTGGCCCTTTGAGGTCAGACAAATGGGATATTCATTTTTTTTTTTTTTTTTGCTAAACTCTATGGGTCTCTGAAACAAAAGATGCACCTGAACTTTAAGGCACTAGAAAACTACTAAAAAAGCCATTTGGTAGCTTCAATACATTAACCAGAAATTTAAATGGCCTCTTTCTCAGCTCTAAGTTTTAACATCCATATTGTATCCATGTGGTTTGTATCTTTTAATTATAATATTTCTGGATGATGGGGCACTAAGGCTGGAAAGAAGGTAATGGATCATGGGATCACCAGTGAATGCTGTCAGGAAATCAGAACAATGCTAAGGACATACAGAGTATTGAATTTTCAGTGGGGAAGGAACTTATGACACCCCAGTGCTCATCTTTTGTTGTCCAGACATAACACTTTTTATTTTTATGCTTACTATCCTCACATTTCACTACACCCATACTATTCAGCTTAATGTTTTCAGATTGGAAAGCAGTTTAGAGATGGTTTTTGATGGCGCCATCTCCAGATACCCTCTGGCTCTTTTTTCAAGGCAGTGGCACACCCCCAGCTCCTGTCAGTTCTACCTCTGACCGCTGAAATGTAGTGCTTACTACTTCTCTCTCTCTGCTTGGCTTCACGCTGATGGGAACTTGTGTGTTTATTTTAAAAATCGTTTTGCAACCCTTCACATTCCAGCTCTCAACCCAGCATGCCGTTGCCCAGCAACACTAACTGGGACGCTCCTCTCAGGGGCTGCAACCAGAGGCTGCCAGCAGCTAACAAGGCCACTGGAAATCATCATCTCACTCGTTCCTGAGTCAATTACCAGAATCCAATGAAGTGTAAGACCTTTAGAGACTCAAGTCGATGGCTTTCCTGCTCCCAGTTCTTTCCTCTGTAGAAAGTATGCTATCAATGGTTACTCTTGGCTTCACATTCAATCACATTTTTTTTTCTGAAGATCGGCAACACAATCTTGGAAACTATGAATTGTTTCAACACAAGCATACAGAGGTTATCAAACTCATGCCTGACTGACTCAGAATTTAAGATAGCAACACAAATGTATTTCTGTCATAGCTTATTCTCTATTTTCTCTGCACACTAAAATCCTTTAAGAGAGTTATATTTCTAAACATGAATACTCAAACTGGAGAAAGGTAAAAAAAATCCTTACATGAGGAGCCTCTAGGGAGATACGGGGAGTTTTAGAAGTGCCTTGGGCATTTCTACTACCTTGAGGGCTTGAACTTGGCTGCCAAACTGCTTTGTAGACTTTCATATACATTTCAATAGAGCTTTGGGGATTTTAAACAGAGGATCCTGGTTTTACAGGACTGGGTGGAGGGTGATGCTGTGTATCTACTCATGGATCCCTGCCAATACTAGACTGCTGGCTTTTAGAACAGATTTTGTGTTCCAAGAGGTTGAAGGCAAGAGCATTGAAAGTGGTTAATAGCTGGGTTACTATGGTCCCATGGACCACTGAATAAATGGATATAACTAAAGAGAAACATTAAGAAATAACCTAGTCTGAAGCATACCTTCTTCAGTATTTTAGGATCAAGACTTAGGAGGGCTTCCAGGTTAACTTCTGTGCAGAAAATGCTGATAGTAATAGTAAACAAGCTGTATTAAACAATGGCTACAGTCTGGAGTAATGGGTGATCCTAGTAAGAAAACATTTCATAGGCATATGGAACTAGGTCTTCTATTTGAATCCCCCAGTCCTCTACCCACTAACTTCTAATTGCAGAATTGGGAAATATGGGTTATTAACAACATGTACAAGAATGAGTTAAAGCCTTAAAATCCACAGCAACTCATTATGATTCTACTTATTGTCCCCAAATCAAATGTTGTATCATGCTAAATGTCTTTAAAATGCTGGCTTCACACTATCACCAACAATCATCATCATCATCATCTCTATTACACAGCCCAGGTTGGCTTTCAGTATCTGGTCCTCTGGCTCTTCAGTGCCGAGATAACAGGAATGTGCCACTGTGCTAGTAACACGTTATACTTAACTAGAGCCATTGAACCCAAAGTCAGAACTGTTCTGAGATTTTGTTTAAAATTATCATAAACACAGACGATTGTTCTTGTATCAAAATCACCAGAAGAGAGTCCAAGGCATACATGAGGGCTGATGAGCCTCCATTTGGAAAAGAGGTAATGATTAGAATTGTCCCACGGGTGTGCTGAAACACGGAGATGCTTCAGGTCATTGCATTAGTCTCTAAGAAGAACTCAGGTCCTGCTAATCCCACACATTTTCTATGACTGGAGGAAATTGAGAATATTCTGCATAATTGCTTAGTGGATTGGTATAATCTAAGGCAATAAAATGCTAGATAAAACATTTTTAATTTTTCTTAAATTATTACTTAGTTTATACCCCGTATTTTGTAGTATTCCCTTTTGTTATTGTGGATGGAAGCAAACACAAATATTTATTCACTCTTGACTCTTTATTCATACATGAAAAGTCATATATCAGTTCAACTATGTTATAACTTCAGGAGCAAAATTTTCTATTTTAATTCAAGTACTATACAACTACTTTAATATTGGGAGGACAAGTAAACAACCAACTTTGAAGATTTGTAATATCAACTATCCTGATAAAAGTTTCAACCATTTTCACAAATTGCCATTTATCAGAGAAAATCATGCTAGTCATATTGAACTTGCCTTCCTGCAAAATAAATTCTCTCTTGGTGGGACAGGCTTTCCCATATTATCTCACTGGATAGGGAGTATTTATATACATAAAAGCAAATAAAACTCACTTAACTGGTGGACATTTTTTTTAAATCATCATATACCACAGGCTCACAATTGTCAAATCCCCTTTTAATGAAAACAAAGAAAGGCTCTTCTAAAAATTAAACATAGTTCCAGAATTTTAAATTGAAATCATTTAAAATGTTAACCCCCCACCATGGAGGTTCTGACCCACATAATTCACTTCACTTTATCAATCATGATTGCAATCCTGGCACCCGGTCAGCATTCTGAAGCAGTTCTCTGGCTGGTCCCAGCACCTCTCCTGCGTGCTGTTATGTCTGACAGTGGTGTTAATATGTTGACAAATCAATCTATTCATTAATATTCAGCAGGCTCACTGGATCTGCAAGCCTCATAAACTGTTACAACACAGTTTAATTATTAAGATGACAATTGCCGTTCTTTTGTTTCTCAGACCAGTAGATTTCTGGGTCTTGTCTAACCAAAGCTTACATTAATTGAGCTTACTTTTTTTTTTTTTTGTTTTGAACAATGTGTTGTGAAGCGAGGACCTACAGCTGGTTCCGTTTCATGGCAGAGCACTACTTCTAAAGTGCTTAGCATTCTGGAACACTGACGGGTTTTGAAAACATACCATGTGGTGATGGTGCTTGGCTTTTATTTAGCTTTTCTTTGTATTTGTACTGGCTGTATTTTCCAATTTCTGGGGAAAAACACACTTACAGCCAATTTTATTTGAACCTATCAAGCTGGAATGGCAAAAACTACTTTAAAATAAAATGTGAATGTCTGGATACATTTAGTGGTATCTTACAGTTACTAGCTACTATGGGGTACCATATAATATATAACGTACAGCTGAGAATTGAGCTCAACTCAGATGATAAATTAGAGCCATGCTTATCAGAGGAAAAAAGAGGCATAAATATTACTGTTGATGCTGTTAGGGCTCACTAGTGGAAGAAGCCTCTTGTCATCAAATCATCACAATTTGATAATTAATTAATGTTGCACTAATGACAAGGTTTGAGATCAGTGTGAGGGTATTTCCATATTCCTTCTCATATGTATATATGTGGTATGTCAAGCCTTCCTCTTTGATCAGAATTCTTGATAATACCAAGTAGTCATGTGACTCCGGATCTGAGCAGCAATAACACTGCAGGTGGCCTGGGAATAGGTGCTCCTTCAGACTTCACCTGTGAACACAGAAAATGATCTTCTGTCTGCAGGGGTCAGGGGCTCCTTGTGAGACAATTTCCCAGGCTGCCTCTGTGTTGATTACTGCCTGCTTGCCTCCTTAATGGTATATAAGGGAATATCAAAACTCAGAAGGAAAAAAAAACGTAATTTCTTCACTGCCCATTACCAACCTCCCTCAAATTGAATGCACATCTCTAATTGAACACATCAACTTGATGATGGCAATGTACTGTTACTCTAACAAACGCTTTCAAATTCATCACTGCAGGGATGTCCTTATTCACTTAATGAGGCAACTTACACCGAAGCAAATTATGTCTCACTTCACCAGCCTTGCAACCCTCTGTGTTTGGTTATCTGGATCACTTTTCTCCTTCTAAGAATAACTCTGGCAAAAGCAAAAGCTGTAAAATCAAGTCATACATGTAAACGAACCACATAACCCATGCTATGATTCTGTGCAAATGAAGGGATATGGGAAAAGAGAATTCCAGTGACATTCATATTTGGAAATTCTCCTTTGTGTGGACATGGCCGACTTGGATTCATGGTAGCTTCTGTCTCATCTGCCTAGTCACACTGTCATGATGGATGTTACAGAGAAGAAAACGGAACCCCAAAGCTTAGTAGTGAATGACATTTGTATTCAAATATTACATGTAGTTTATTTAAAATCTCTGATAACTTTTAGACCATTTGTGGCAGAATTACATTTATACTCCCCCACACACACAAAAAAATACAGTTCTCAGTTTTTTTCTCAATCCTTATTTTTTGTTTTAGTTTTTATTTTTGGAGACAGGGTTTCTTTGTATAGCCCCGGCTGTCCTAGAACTAGCTCTGTACACCAGGCTGGCCTCAAACTCATAGAAATCTGCTTGCCTCTGCTTCCCAAGTGCTGGGATTAAAGGTATACAGGACCACCTCCTGGCCTTCCAACTCTTATTTTGTTCCATGAAATTTTGTTTGCTTATTTTAGGCTTTGATTTATTTTTAAAATTCATCACACACACCTATGAAAAGATTGAGGTCCGTAAGGAAATTTGATAATCAAAATAAAATCCTCTCTTCTCACTGCCTAGAAAACACCTATTTTTACTTATTTTTCTACTGATTTCCTATAAACTTCTAAATATCGAAAGCATTGCTACTATTTTTAAAGGTTTACTTATTTATTATTTTACATGTATTAGTGTTTTGCAGGCATATATGTATGACCATCATACGTGTGCCTAGTGCCTCGAGGCCAGAAGGATGCATCAGAATCACTAGAAGCTGAATTGCACAGCTTAGTGAGTTACTACATGGGTTTTGGGAACTGAACCCAGGCTCTTTGCAAGACCAGTCAGTGCTCTTCAGTGCTAAGCCATCTTTCTAGTCCCCCCCACAAACTTTGACTGTATTCATGATTCTCTGACTCTAAGCCAGTGCTATTTATACTCTGGTCCATGAGATAAGTTCAGAAGAGCAGATTGAGTCTTCAGAAACTGTTAGAGATATTTTATACTGTTGTTACATTTTTATTATATTTTATAAAGTACTAGTCTGCATGCTTATTAATTCAAGTGAACCTGATTCTCTACCACAGATATTTCCAGAACAACCTGTTTTACAAATGTGATCCTCTCCATTAAAGGTGATGAGTCAGCTGGATCTGGTGGCAGGGGCCAATAATCTTAAAACTCAGGAGGTCGAGGCAGGACGATTCCTGAGAGTTCGAGACTAGGGTGCACATTGGGTACTAAGTCACCAGGAGCTACCGAGCTTAACCCTATCTGGGGGAAAGCATCCACACAAAAGGCTCATATCATGTCAGCTTTCTTGACATGATTGTTTTTCCCCCAATTAATTTACATGTTCAGTTACCTGTACTGGCCATTTTTGTAATTTAGAATATGCCTGGCACTAATTATGGGGCAAGCAAATACTAAAACACACAGATATATTATATAATATATAAGTATATTGACATCCCATATAACACTTATTCTGAATTCTCTTTTTATTACATTTATTTAGTGTGTGTGTGTGTGAGCACACATGAGTGCATGACTGTGTGTGTGTGTGTGTGTGTGTGTGTGTGTGTGTGTGGTGTATGTGTGTCAGTGAGTGTGTGGGCAGGTACCACAGAGTATATGTGAAGGTCTGAGGACCACTGACAGGACTACTTTCTCTCTTCCGTGTGGTCCTGGTGACTGAGTTCTGTTTGACTGGTTTGATGGTAAGTGCCTTTACCCATGAGCAGTATCACCGGCCCTAGTCTTTATCCTTGATTAAACTGTATATTAAATGACACACCCATGTACATCATTACACACATGTGCAGAGGCAGGATCTCACAGGACTCTGAAGTTGGGCCTCAGGCACCTCCTGCCACCTAGTCTCAGCGACACAGAAGTTCCATTATTCGTATTCTTTTGCATAACTATAATTAAGGCATGCTTAGTTTAAAGGTTATCTATAGTCATAGATGAATATCAATAGTGAATAATTTATATACATTTATTGTTAGTTGATAAGCTCAGTGTAATAACCCACTGCCCAACTAGACTGCTGCTCGCAGCCCCAGGTCTCTACATGGGTGCCCATGCCGAAGATAACATAAGCTATGGTGATGGTGATTCCTTTTCTCCACGTCTCCCAAACTGCTTAAAATCATGTCCCATGCGTCAGCTTCACTTCCCTGCACATCTTTGTGTGTTGCCCTAGATTTTATGTATTTTTTCCTTTTGAAGAAACACCCTACCCTGGTGCTTTCTTTTCTATTCATAGTCTTTGCAAGTTGATATGGATTAAAATATACATGATATTCTGAACATGGTAAATACCTGACAGAAATTATGTGGCTTTGAAAAGATCCTAGGAACAACAGATGGATGTTGTAACTTTTCTTCATTCGAACATCAGGAAGTTCATTCAGTATTTCAGAGGAGTTCCATCTGCCAGCTGTTTCTGGGGATGTTAACTACACAGCAGCAGCTTTGTTCTTAAATGAAACCATGAAACATTGACTCCTTTTATTTTTATCTTGGAATCCTTTATCTGCTTATTACTATGAAATGACTCCCTTTAGTTTCTTTTTTTTTGCATAACATAACGGCCTTTGTTACAGCATCAGCCTGTGTGTGTTGTGTACTTCGATCATTCAGAGCATTCATTACTTTTTCCTGCAGCCTTGGTAGAGGTGAAGTTTTGAGAGTTTAATTTTGAACTTCTTACATTTCAAGCAGAGGGCAATGAACGGAGATAAGAGACATCCTCATTTTAATCTAGTTTCACTCACTGTTCCCATGCCAAAGTTGAAAGTCTACAGACCACCTACAGCAAGACCATGAAAGGCTTACAAATGATCAATTACAATGATCAATTCATTGGCGAAACTATTAGACTCTCCTGTCTTACAAACATTCCTGTTTTGACCATTTGCCAGTTTTCCTATTTCTAATTTTTTTTTCAAAGTTCAACAATCAAAGTACTATCTCTTGAGTTATGGGCTGAGTCTCGCAGTTTTCTGACAGTCTTAGTAGTATCAGGGATTATTCTGATGATGTACCAGATGTGACAAGCACAGAGAAGTCTGTGTCTTCTCTGTTGGGAAATTTTAAGAATGCAACGAAAGGAGAGACACACAACTGTCTGTAGCTTCACCTAGACACCAAAAATTATTTCGGTGACAGTGAACTTCCCTTTCCATATGATGAGATAAATTTATCAAATTAAGTGATCACAGAAAGATAGTTCACAAGTACTGGTCCTTCCAAGACAGGACTTAAAGTAACAGGGTGGATATGCTTAGTCCTCACCATAAGCTGGACTGAGCTAAAGCTGGAGGTGATAGACCATTGTCTAATTGCCATGGGCCTTGGTAGTGATGGACACAATGGGTAATGACAATGACTATCCAGCTAAGAAACATGATGAGATGAAACACAGCACCACACAGCATGCTTTAGAATGAGCTAATATGGTGAACATTCTTCCTGTTTGGAGATACCTCCTCTGTACAATTGTTTATCATCATGATTCACTCTAAGGAGCCTCCTTTGTACACATGTGCTGTTGTGTGTATATTGATAAATACACTCTGCCTTATTCATGGACTCAGGGTCTCTCAACTGGGCCAAGAACTCACTAATATGGACAGTCTAGTTGGCCAGCTTGTTTGGGAGACCCTATTTCTGCTTTCAGAGTTCTGGGATTACAGAAAGGCCACTAAGAAGAACTCCAGTTCTCACACTTGTATAACAAGGGCTTTATCCATTGGGACATCTCCCCAGCCTCAGTTACATTTAACTTCATGTTATTTCACTTCAGCTATGACCGCAAGAATATATTTAGTGGTGCTATTACAGATAACTATAGTTAAATACATGTACAAAACTCAAATATGCATATGTGATAGATGGATACAAGCAATGGTGATACATGGTAGACAGACAGACAGAGGATAAAGAAGAGAGTCTGGAAAGAGGATTGAAAACACAATATGATAAAAGTATTTAAACTAACACAATTCTGTCAGTCACTGCATTTCTAGTGCAATCTCATCTCCTACAATATCCCAGGCAGCAATTTCTATCACTGTATTCTGGATAGAAAACCAAGATCTAAGGGAATAAGTAACTTGACTAAAGTTATCATGATTGTACACACAGCACTGTCAGCTCAGGTCTTCATTGTTCTATGATGCTATTTCCTGGTACCTTTAGAAATGATTAAATATTGTGTTGCTTCTCTGGTAAAATAGTGAAAACATAGTGAAAGTGAACACAGCAGGATAAGTCATCCATGAAAAGGATTACCAAGAGGCTGGAAGTGTTGTGGGTAGAAACATCTAGCCTCGGACAGCTGTTGGGATTTGAAACTGCCAACACTCACACAGGTTACTTAACTCTATGTTTGTGTCCCTGCACCTTTAAATTAGAATCAATAATAGTCTCTACTTCAAGGTTAGGGGCTGATGTATGAATTCATGCATGGTAGGAATATTGAGTGCTTAGCTCCTTGGCAGATTCTACTGAAGTGTGAGCTAGTATTATGTCTCCATTTCAGTTTGTTAATATGTGTTATGTTACTTTCCTTAAATGTTCTCATTTTCCAAACCTTACTTTTCTCTCTCTCTTTCTCTCTCTCTCTCTCTCTCTCTCTCTCTCT
>CABHPH010150951.1:23714-39149 GCA_902168325.1 Peromyscus nudipes | reverse complement strand
AGGAAGGACAGTCTGCCCCTAGGAAGGATGCTCTACCCCTAGGAAGGCGAGCTCACCTTAAGCCATGCTGAAGAGCAAGACAGAATTCCTTTAGTGAGATATTGTGCTTTCCTCTCCCAGAATTCCTGCCCTCAGCACAGTCCTCCGAGTCAAGCTGTGGTGAGGTTTGTTGGATCTCTCACCTCTGAGTTCTGAGATGTAACTATTCCTGTTCCTTTTCTTCTGTCTTTTATGCCCCCAGATGTTAGCCAGACCCCAAGTGCCCTCTTTGTTTGTTTTGGCACTTGGGCCTTTCTTACTTGCTCTCTGAGACTCCCTCCTCACCATATGACTGACCTCCACGCCAGCTTACCTCAAGTGCCTGCTTTGTTTTTCCATCCCTCCATTCTCCTCTGAGAAACTGCCCGCCTCGGGTAATACGTGTTAATAAAATTCTCCTCACACTTCTGCTTGGGTCTCTCCCTACGTTTCTTACTAATGGCACCAAGAACTCTGAGGGAAACTTGATTTCCTTGAATCACCTGGCAATCAGGAAAGGTCATCCAACACTTTCTGATAACAGTAATTCCAGCTCTTGGGAAGCTGAGGTGAGAGAACCATGGGTCACGGGCCAGCCTGGGCTACATAACAAGACTCCATTTCAAAGGGGGAAAATATTTCTTGGCAGGGCAAAGAATACCCTAAAGTCAAGAAATAAACATCAGAACAGAAAAAAAAAGTGTTTGTGATTTGTAACAGGAAGTGGGTTAAATTTTTTTTTTAGCCTGCAAAGAGATCTGAAAAATCAGCAACAGAAAAAGAGAATAATTCAACAGAAAAATAGGAAAAAAAAATAAGAGCAACAAAAGTTACAGCAAAGAAAAGCCAGTAAATAGATTAAAATATTTTCGACCTTTTTAATATCAAAGAAATGCAAGATAAACAAGATACAACTTTTAATTGACAAAAAACTTAATTTACAAAAATAAAGTTTTGACCATACTCAAGGGTGTGGGAAAGAGGAACTCTGGTGTATTGTTAATGGAATGCAGACTTCTGCAGCTCCTTTTAAAAGCCATTTGGCAATAACTGTTAAAATATGAAGAGTACACACTCTCTCTCTGACTCAGCAGTTCTCCTTCTAGGAAAATTTCCCCTAGAAACATTTGTACCAGGAGCTAAATACAGACTGTACCTGAGCAACATGCACTGTTATTTGTGGTAGTGAAAACTTAGACAGAGCTGGCATGGTGGCGCACGCCTTTGATCCCAGCACTCAAGAGGCAGACACAGGTGGATCTCTGAGTTCTAAGGCCAGCCTGGTCTACAGAGGGAATACCAGGCCAGCCAGGGCTGTCTAGTGAGACCCTGTCTCAAAACAAACAAATAAACAAAAAGTACCCGCTAGATGAAACCTTAATACCCACCAGGAGAGGATTAGGTAAACTACCATGCTCTGTAAATGTGAACCACAGGTCAGTGTGAAGAATCAATGAATATGAAAAATAAAACATAATACAGTACCATTAAAAGGAAAAATTCAAAAAATTATATTTTATTTAATATTCATTTACAAGTATGTATATACATATAAATTTCTGGCTAAAACCAAACAATAACTATGGTTAGGTTTAGCTATTGCCACATTCCATGAGGATGTATAAATCAGGAAGCTGGCTCTCTCATTGGAACTGTTTATTTATTTGTGTATACACTTTTTAAACTTTTAAATTAATTATTAATGGATGTGTGTATGTGTGTGTGCTTGTGTGTGTATGGTGTATGAGTGGAGGTGTGTGCATGCCACAATGCACATTTGGAAGTCAGGGGACAATTTCCAGAAGTTGGTTCTTGCCTCCCATTTGTTTTTGAGCAGAGTCTCTCTTGTTTCCACTTCCCAGTGTGCTCTAGGAATCTGTCTGTCCTCCTGTGTCTGCCTGCTGTAACTGGAGTTTTCTCCAGTCCCACTCGGACCACAGATGCTCAGACCCAATTAAACACACAGAGACTTATATTACTTATAAACTGTATGGCCGTGGCAGACTTCTTGCTATCTAGTTCTTATGTCTTAAATTAACCCATTTCTATTCATCTATAAGTTGCCACGTGGCTTGTGGCTTACCGGTACTTTACATCTTTCTTCTCATGGCGGTGGCTGGCAGCGTCTCCTGATTCAGCCTTCCACTTCCCAGAATTCTCCGCTCTCTTTGTCCCGCCTATACTTCCTGCCTGTCTACTGGCCAATCAGTGTTTTATTTATCAATCAATCATAGCAACACATTCACAGCATACAGATATCCACAGCAGCCTGCTGTCTACAGATGCTCTTTCCCATATGTTCCAGGAATTCAACTCAGGTCATCAGGCTTGTGCAGCAAGCATGTTTACCTGCTGAGCTATCTTGCTAGTCCTATATTTACTTATTTTTGAGACAGGGTCTCACTTTATAGCCAAGGCTGACCTGGAACTTTTATGTAGTCTAGACTGGCTCCAAACCTGCCATTCTCCTGCATCCATTTCTTGAGTGCTGGGAATACAGACACACAGCACCACCTTCAGCAGAATTTTTTAAACTTGTAAATATATTACTTCATGAATAAAATCCCAAGATTTAGATCACTAATCCTTCCATGCAATTATCGGTTTTATATTTTAACATTTCAATTTGTCTCTAAAAAGAGATCAGCAGGACAAAAAAAGAACACCAAAGTTGGTCACTCACAGCATGTTTAAGAAGCATATTCAGCGAGCATCACAGTAAAGAGGGGATCCACAGCCAACAGCAGCAGTCAGTCCTGGTGTCCAGGTGCACTGCAAGGAAAAAACAATCCCCAGGTAGCCTTTCTCTAGCAACCTTCTGAAACCTAACCAAACCGGCAAACACAAGCCCAGCTGATACCAGTAGAGGTTGCAGATCCTTGAGTGCAGCCAAGGTGGATTCAGTGCCAGGCAATTACAGAGTATTCTCGCCAAGCCCCCATGCTCCATGCAGTAGGGGCACATGACCAGTTCCATTCTCCCAGGGAAAACAAGCCTAACAGCAAAACACAAGAGATAGTGTTTTTCCATGCTGACTCCACCCCAACTGTCTATGTGTCTTTGAGAAAGTGACTCCACATTCCCCAGCAGCAAACGTCAATGAACTCCCGCACAGTGTTATCCTGGAGATTAAATCAGTTTTGTTTAACACACTGCCCGCCACATTGTAAGCTCACACTCAACCCTAGCCATACTTCTTATTGTTATAGCTTCTTTATACTATTCTGTGCTACACGCAGCTTCTTCCCATGCTTCCCTCCAGGTCTCTTAATCTCCAGAGCTTCTGGCTTCCTTGAGCCCTACCCCTGCTGGTTCCCCGAGGCTCAGAGCCTCTGTTGCTCCTTGTCCATTCCCATCTTCCAATCCTTCATCTGTGCTTGCTTCCCATAACAACTTCCTGTAGGCACCACTGGGGTGGGGTTACCCCCCAGTCCCAGCATCGCCTTGTGCTCCCATTTTACCGTACTTACAGTACAATCACCACTCAAGTCTCCAACAGCCACCACTCACCTGTTAGGTGTGTTGTCCTCCATCCCTGTCTTCCTCCCTCCCTCCCTCCCTCCCTCTCCGTGTGCACACATGTGTGCAGACGCATTCGTCCATGCTTGCACATAGTGCCAGCAGTCAATGTCAGGTGTCCACCTTATTTCTTGAGATGACAGGGTTCTCTCTTAAGCTAGAGCTCACCACTTGAGCAAGACTGACTGGCCATGGAGCTCCCGGGATCCTCTCGTCTCCACTTCCCCAGGGCTGAATTACAGGTGTGTGCAAACCCAGCTTTTTTTTTATGTGGGTGAGGATCCAGACTCAGGTTCTCAGGCTTGCACTGCAAGCCATCGACCTGTATTTTCTCCATCTGAGTCTCTTCCAGTGCTGAGTACACAACCTGAGAACAAACATTTGTTAAGAGGTAACAAAGAGGAGGCGACTCCCATGCCACTAGTCCCCGGCCTTCTGCCAACCATTCCCAGAGCCTTCCTTTTGGAAACTGAGGTATAAGTTAGGCAAATGAAATTGCTTCTTTATTAAGCCATTCTTGTTATTTGCTTATATTATTATTCTACTGGGTGCTAAGACCTCCGTAGTTCAAAAGACAAAATTATAGAAAATTATTTTTGAAAAGCTAATTGGTTGGGGCTTGAGAGATGTCTCAGTAGTTAAGAGCACTTGCTGCTCCTGCAGAAGTCCTGGGTTTGGTTCCCAGCATTCGCATCAGCATCTGTACTGGGCAGCTTACAACTACCTCTTCCAGTTCTGGGGGATCTGACGCCCTCTTCTGGAGTTCAGGGGCATTGCAAGCACATGGTACACCTACTGCATGCAACTCAGGCACACACAAATATACATAGAAAATCTTTTCAATGTAATTGGCTTTTCTTTGGTGATTCTAGAGTTGGGCCACATCCTACTTAACAAAATGGAGCATATTTTCTGATGAGGTAAGAAGAGGAGGTCGGCTTTATTATAAGCAGAAAGGGCCTGGAGAACGGCCACAAAGTAGATTGGTTATGTTGAAGTCACTCCCCTTCTAGAATTAAAGCAGAGGCCCTTTCCTTACTTGGGTTCAGGTAAGGCTGTCCCAGGATACTGTGAAACATTTGTTCTTCTTCATTTTGTGGTGCACAACTCCTGAAAATCTTGGGATCTCCAGAGTGCAGTGAACTGACTAATGGCCTGATGGTCTGTAGGTAACTCCAGAGGGGATCTGATGTAAGAAAGACGAAGGCAGACCAGAGGACTAAAGGTTCCCATTCCTGAGCTCTGGAAGGCAAGAGGATCGAAAGGGTAAACTGATAAGCTGTCAATAATTCAGTCAACCAAGCTTGTGTGATGAAGCCCCCCAAAAAGGAACTGTCTTCATGGAGCATCCTGAGGACAAGATGGCCCCTGGAGGGAGCTACGTGGGCCATCTTCTGCCAGTAAGGCTCAGTACATCATATCCATATCCTTGCAATCAAGTGGTAAACATAAGTGTTTTCAGGATTTCTGTGAGGCCCTCAAGCACATTAATTGGACCTGAGTTCAATTAAATTGAGGAAATGCAATTTACAGTGTGTTCTCCAGAAGGTCAAGTACAAGAGCCTGAGGCTTGTGACTCCCATCTGAAGTGTGGGGCACAGGACAGTCACAAAGTCTCACCCTGTGGGATCTCCGGGTAGTGTCAGAAATGAATTGGAAGCCCCAGCTGGTGTCTGCTACAGAACTGATTTCTTATTTGCTGGGGAAAAAATTCCACAAATGAGCTCTCGTGTGAGTGTTTGGCAGGAAAAACTAAATCTGAATTTCCCTTTACTAATTAGCTGCTCTGACTTTCCTGACTTTGGATTTTAATTTTAAGCCTTGGCGCTGCAACCTTCAGGTGATTATGTAGCACCACACACAAGTGACTCCATGTTTGTCTGCTCTGCTGGGCCTCACGCAAAAGCTCAGTCCGCAGCAAAGCCTCCCAGAAGCGTTGTTTAACGATGGTAAACAAAATCAGGAATCTTGCCTCTAGTAGTTCTAGAAACCGTTGGAAAGAAAAAGTACTGAGGCGTTCTAGAATAATAAAAGCAAAACGAAGGTGATGGTGGAGAGCCACGGGGGTCTGAGGAGGCCTCTGTGGACGTGACCTCAGGCTGGAGTCCAAATGGCAGTAAAGACCAAATCGTGGAAAAAAAAAAAAAAAAAAAGTCAGGGAGCAGAGCAAGAACTTGAAAGGCCCAGGTGGGAACGAAGCTGCATTTTCAAGGCAGGAGAAGAGTCAGAGGCCCAGATCCTGCCCTTCACTGAGGAGGTCAGAAGGAGTCATGCTTCATCTGGTAGATTCTTAGACCACAATAAGGCACCTTGATTTTTGTTCTGCCCACGACAGGAAGCCACCATAAAGCTTTCAAAGGGGAAGATGGTGGTCTGACTTCACCTATGTGGGTCACTGTGGCCTTTTTACAGAGAGCAGAGAGGTACCGGGGCGTCACAGCAGCTCAGTGAGACGGGGCAGCATGGAGCTGGAGAGGGGGCAGCAGGGAGCTGGAGAAGGGGCAGCATGGAGCTGGAGAGGGGGCAGCATGGAGCTGGAGAGGGAGCAGGTTCACACCATCTTGGAGAAGAGATCCCACTTGTTGATGAAGGCAGTGACAAGGGACAAGAGGAGTCCAGGTTGATTCCACCTTAGACAGGAGGAACTATGTAGATGATGGGATGTCCTCGCTGGGTGAAGACTGGAGGGGAAACTGGCTGGACGGACAGAATGAAAGGAGCCAGAGGCCCTGCTTGGGTCACGTGAGTTTGAAGGTGTCCGGACACTTAAGAAGAAAGTGAAGTCTGCCTGTGGTGCTCGCAGCCTGGAGCTTGTGGACAGGTCAGGTTAGAACTCCAGATCTACCAGCCACCTGCTAAACAAAGAGTGGGGAAGGGGTCAGGCAAGTGTGGGCTGAAAGAAGACAGGGAGGAAAGCGGGTGACGGGGGAGACAGTGAGAAAGGTCTCAGATCAGGTGTAGATGTCCCAAGGGAGGAGCCTGAGGAACTGCAAGGGTTGAGCTACCTGTGGTGGTGCACACCTGTAATCCCAGCACCAAGGACGCTGAGGCCAGCCGGAGCTATGTATGTGGTTAAAACCAAAGACAGGAGTGGAGATGTAGCCCAATGGGAAGAGGTTTGCCTAGCATGCACAAAACTCTGGGCTCGATCCCATCATCGCACAGACAGGGCATGGTGGTGTCAGCCTTCAACCTCAGGAGATGGGGGAGTCAGAAATTCAAGGTCATTTAAAGCTACATCACGAGTTTCAGGCCAGCCTAGGAAACTCAAGACTTGGCCTCAAACAAACCCAACCAAAGAGACGCAGGAAGTGACTTAAAAGGAAACCGTTCTAGGAAAGGCTGTGCTGCAGAAGCTGAGAGAAGCTGAAGGAAGTGCTGAGGGGTGGGGTCAAACACGTGCAGAAAACGACCGGTCAGCACTGTCTCAGGACAATGTGGAGGCTAAAGTCAAGTCTTGAGTTTTAATTACTGTGCTTACGAGATCTATAAAAACAAAATGCCTCTAACCTGTGAGCCCCCCTTGCCCAAGGACGGATAACTTCCGGGAATGCTGGGGGCTGTTGCTCATGTCAGAGAACAAGCTACATGTACTCACTTCTGTAAACAAGGTTGGTTGCCCCAACTGCACAGGATGTGCTTGATCACATGTAGGCGGGAAGTACGTCAGGATGTATGCTTGTCCCCAGTTGGACAAAGTCAGGAAGTGCATAGCCTTGTAGGGTTTGCCTTCATAAGCAGCGGACTAATGTAATTTACGACCATGACCACTTTCTGGAAATCTCAGGTATGGATGAACATACCTGTGTCCGTCTCCATCATCCTGGCCAGTATTTAATAAAGCTTGCTTCAAATTTGCCTCAAAAATTATGGTAGTGGTCTTATTCTCTCTGGGTGGGATTAACATTAGGAAGAAGGACAAGAAATGGTATTCTTCCGGGTTCTGAGTTGAAAACAGAACCGGCTAACGCCCTGGGTTGAGAGCGAAGCTGGGGCTGGACTGTGGTCAGATGAAGGCGGAGTGTGTGCGCAGAAGAGATGAAGGAACAGTTTAGTTCCACGGCGTCCACTTCCTCAGGGAAGCTCAAGAGAAGGACATCACAGAAGCATGAGGAGCAGGGAAGCAGGGTCTTCAGGCTCTGAGGACTGAGAAAGTAAAACGCTTCCTGGGGGAGCAAGAACGAAGGGAAGAATCGAGGGACGGTAGGCAGGTCTGCAGACACCCGGGATTGTGGTGTTAAAGGGAGACTGAGTTCTATGTTTTCATTTTGTCATCTTAGCTGAGTAAGGTGGATACTGGGGAGGGGCCCCAGAACAGCTTGACCACACAGTTGCCATGACAGGTTTAGAGGCCCAGGCACAGCTTCTGTAACAGGCTTACTGGCAGGCCACACCCAGATCCAGGAAAAGCCATAAGCTGACATCACCCAGGGATCCACCCAGGGATGGGGAAGTACCTAACATCCCAAACATTCCAACCGTTAAATAAAGTGGCCAGATGCCCCTGAGTCTAGCACACACTTGTTTTTTGTTTTACAGATACCCCTAGACAAATGTCAGCCAATCAGGATCCTGAACCCTGGAAATCCCCTCACCCAGGAATAAAAATTCTACCCTGCCTGAGCTCAGGGCTCTCTGCTCTCACTGCTGCATCAGACAGACAGAGAGACCAAGCACAGAACTTGAAAATAAAGGCTCTTTGCTTTTACATGCCGGATTCGGTCTCCGTGATGGTCTTTTGGGGGTCCCTGCAATCTGGGCATAAAGCATACTGACCCTCCAGAAATACTGTCCCGGCATGTACTTTCCAGGAACAGAGCTGGCTGAAGCTGCTGCCAAATAAAGGAAAGCGTTTTGACAGCACTGTTTAATTCCCTCTCAGCTTCTTCTCTTTCCTCCCTCCTCCTCAGTTCTTCACACAGCCCACGAGCGCCATGGAAACTGAACTCATCTCCAAGCCCAGGAAAGGATGCTGATCGTCAGAATCAATCAATACTTGCTTTCCTTTTAATGACAACTGTGAATTTCTTCACAGTACACCCAGGGGCAACATGGACCAGCTAGAACGGAGACATCTGGGACAGTCCAGAGGGAACATGAACATGGGGTGTGTGTGTGTGAGGAGTCGGGGAGAGGGGGGCCGGGTAACCAAATGGCTGCATTATATAGGAAAGAGCCACTGGGGGAAGGGCGAGCCCAGCCCGGTGCCTGGGCTGGAGAAGTTTAGGGTAGGGGTAGGGCATGCCAGCCAGGAGGACTCTTAACAGGTAGGGACTAAGGGATGCTGGAAGAACCTGGCAGCCAGGTCGGGTCCGCTTTGATCTGTCAAACAGGCACCTCAGCCAGTTGTCCTGGGTTTGAGACCTAAGAATGACCCTCTGACACTACATTTGCTGTGTTTGAGGTAGTGCCTCTTTATTTAAAACTGGAAAGCAGAACCAGGTGAGTCAGCCTTGGTACATCTACTACCTGCGGCCCTAGCGCCCTAGTGGACACAGCAGTTTCTACAGCTTGTGAGAAATCTCCAGACAGGCTCTGCTGAGGGAGCAGGTGCCCAGTCATGGTCCGGGTGCTGGCTGGAGAGCCATTGGTTAGGCTTGCCAAGAGGCAGATATGTTTGTCCACAAGCTGGTTTTGCCAGTTGCACTCGACTTTACAATGGTATAAAGTGGTGAAAGAACCAGGGAAGGAATTGGCCTTGGATAAAATCCAAACCGAATGCCTTCAATAAACAGTGAAGGAAACAACAATACTCTTTGAGCTACTTACAGGTCAGACAAATAATGGGGACACTGAAGACCTCTGAACTAAAAAACATTGCACTCTGACCTTGCTTTAAAAATGCCGGGACTAGAAACCCACCACATCAAGTCGATTTTTACTTGCCTTCTCCAATCCCGTTCTTTTGAGATGGGTCTCATGTAGGCTGGCCTCAGGCTCCAAGCTCCCTATGTATAGTTGAGGATGGCATCTCACTTCTGATCCTTCTGCCTCTCAAGGGCTGGGATGACAGGCATGTACCACCACACCTGACTCAACATTTACTTCCTGAATGTCCATCCAGAACTCCAGTTAGGTGCCACGTGTTTAAAAGAGGCTGTTTGGTTTCTCTGTGTTTTACTTACTATAATGCTCAGTGTTTTCTGTTTTCCTGCTTTCATAGATTTCCCAGCTAGCCTCTCGCTTGACAGCCTCCTGTAGACCTGTCCCCCATTTCACTCAGCTCCCATTTCATCCAGGCAATGACCTTGAACTACTGACCTTGAGCCCCCTCCTTCTCCACCTCATTGGCACAGCATCAAATCTCTTCCTTGGAAAATTCAGGGCCGATCACGCCTCTTGGGTCCTTGACACTTTTCTCAGACTCAAGCACTCACAAGACTGGTAATCAAAGGGTTAACACGGGTAGCGCCATTACTATAGCCGTTAGCCCAACTCCGCCCCTTCAGTTTTCAGATGAAAACCTGAAGGTTAAGTGCCTCCTTGTTCCAAATCTCAGTGACAGCGCTGGGGCATCACAGGTGACTTGAATAGACGCACCCTTAAGCACGCTTAGCCTTTCCCCATCATCCCGCCAAGTACAGCCCAGGGATTCTACTTAAGGGAACGGATGTGACTGAGAGAGAGCCAAGCTAAGGGGAAATTGGTGGCTTTTAACTGCGACACCTGGGGCTCCCAGGGGACATTTAACAGCACATAGAGACATTTTTGGTTGTCACACAGGTAAGGGTGTTGCTGGCACCTTGTGGGTAGAGTTATTCCAGTGATAGGGTCTCCCTCAGCAGGGACTGACTCAGCCCAGTGTCTGACTCAGCTCTGCTGCTGTAAGTCCGGACACACGTAACCCTCACCTTCATTGCAAATGCGAGCCCGGGCTTTCCAAGACACGGTGACAGAGAGCAGAGGGCACCAGCGAGGGAAGGATGCAACACCCAGTTTCTAGTCCTGACCTGATGACAGCTTTGGAGCTTGGGAAAAGTCATTTGCCATCATCTCTCTATACTCCTTTCCTTCGTATGTCTAGGGCAGCATTGGGTTGGACAAGATTCCCACTATGGTGAGCCAGTGGTCCACAGGACTCCGTAGGGCTGTCCTGCTCAGTGGAACATTGTCAAGGATGTCCGGGAGATCTGTGTTTGCACACTGGCTTGTTTTAGGAGAGTTTGAAATTTCTCCTCCAATTACAAAGAAAATCCATAATCATTACAGAGACCTGAGGAAGTATGTGGTGATATTTTATTTGTTCTCTAACAAATAAAGCTTGCCTGGGGATCAGAGGAAAAAGCCAGCCACTATATTAAACATAGAGGCCAGGCAGTGGTGACACATGCCTTTAATCCTAGCATTTGGGAGGCAGAGATTCATCCGGATCTCTGTGAGCTCAAGGCCATACTGGGAACAGAGCCAGGCGTGGTGGTACATGCCTTTAATCCCAGTGCTAGTTAACCATAGAGGTCTGGAGGTCTGTACAGACAGATAGGAAGTGATAGAGCTGGGAGGAAAGAGGAAGTGATGTAGCTGGGTAGAGAGGAAGTAAGATGGCAGGGCACAAGAAGGTATATAAGTGAGTGTACAGGAAGTAGCTCTCTTGAGGCTGAGGATTTCAGTCAGAGGATTCATGGGGCTGGTGAGGTAATAGCTGGTGGTTGTGGCTTGTTCTGTTTCTCTGAACTTTCAGCTTTCACCCCAGGGGTGAGGACTCAGAGACTTTCAGTCTGAGGATTTGTGGAAACAGGATCGGTTGCGGAGTTGGCGAGGTGAGGTTGGTTGTGGCTTGTTCTGTTTCTCTGATCTTTCAGTGTTTACCTTAATATCTGGCTCTGGTTTTTTTTGTTTTTGTTTTTGTTTTTGTTTTTAATTAATAAGACCACTTAGCAATTTGTGTTACAGAAATACAGGTTAACACAAAGGGAAGGGAGAGAAATAACCTATATTCCTTAAAAGGAAATTTATTCAATTGGCAACCAGACACTAAGCCCCACTATTTTTAAGACGTTTGTCTCATAATAATTGAAGGGTACACAACGTAACCTTTCAGTACACACACACACACACACACACACACACACACACACACACACTCAATGTAATAACTGGCCAAGGCAGCTGGTATATCCACCACTTCAAAACTATCAGTGCTCCAGCTATTTTGAAAAAAAGGTGGAGACCATGGAGTCACTTTCTCTTGTGACATCATTTCCTCTTCCTCTTTCCTAAGGAGCAACACAACCACATTGCCTTCAGGTTACTGGCAGAGCTCACACTCGTCGTCTCGGCTCTCTCCCTTGGCACTTGTAGCTTAACTATGTTTGGTCTTAAATCTTTATTTCTCTCTGATAAAATTATCCAGAAAAATCATGAGAGCACACAGAAAGCTGACAGCTTAGCAGTGGTTCAGTAGTGTGTTCACGTTGTTGTACAGCCACTGTCTGGGGCTCTTTCATCTTGTCAAACTAGTGTCTGGGTTCTCTGTGAGACACTCCTCTTCCTCTGCCCAGAAAACACCAGACCCAATCCAGGACCTCTTGACGTACAAGTCTGGCCTCCAAGACACCGTCTGAGAGCACACACGCAATTTTTGCCTGAGAAACACAGAATCAAGTCCCGTGTTTAGCAAGTCCTCCACTGTAAGTGACACACTTTGGAAAACAATCTCTTAGAACTATCCGGCTGTAAGTTCACCCTCAGGATTATAAATCCAATCCTTTTGATCCCTAAGAGGCACAGCTTTCTTTCAGCTGGACTTCTTCTGGAGCTCAGCTTACTCTTAGAAGCCTGAGGATGGTGATCTTCCCAACTCTAAACCACAACAGGCTTTATTCATTTATTTATTTTTAAGATGAGGTTGCCTGAGGATGAACTCTGTGTATGCCTGCCTCTACCTCCCAAGTGCAGGAATTACCAGCAGCTCCCCTGCCCACCCCCACATCCTTCACTGTCCTATGTCACTACCAACACCAACCATCCTTGTGAAAGCACTTTTGAGTTCACAAGCTCCTCTCCTGTGTGTTCTCATAGTCTTGTTGGGGGGCACAGGCAGGGGCAGCGAACCTGCCTCAGGATGAGGAAGTGGGAGCTGAGCAGGCAGCCAGCAGGCAGAAGAGCCAGGCCAGGCGGGATTCACTGTCTGCTGCTGCTGCTCTGACCCTCCTGTCACACCAAGCAGGACAGCCACAGAAGTGATGGCAGAGGGACACCGGAGCCACAGTCCAGTAGTATTGTCACCTCAAGGAGACAGAAGGGAAGGAATGGATCAGTCTTTTTAGTGACTTCTGTTTCTAACTTACCACAACACAAAGACGTAAAGAAAACATTTGCGTGAACATATGTGTATCTGAGGAGGGGAGACCTGAGAGAAAGAAGAGCCAGGGACGCCCAGGTCACTGTGGACTCGTAGTGCCACGCAGATCTTGGAGAGAATTAAATTAGCAGTTGGCCCTACTTTAAAGGATCTCTTGCAGACTTTAAACAAACAACATGTTTAAACTATTAGCAGGAACAGAAAGCATTTCTGCGGCCCGAAATGATGCATCAACCTGGAGGAAGAAATCCATCACCTGACTGTAGCTTACAGCATCACCATTAGGACGAGTTCACGCTGTGAGAAAAAATGTAATTATGGAAGCTCTGTTGAGGTGACCTTTCAGAATCCTTCTGGACCTGAAGGATGTGAAAAAGGCTTAGTGGCATCACTAATGTGCCTGCTGCTCTTTGTTTCTGTGTGCTCCATTCATTACAACTAATGACCCTCATGCAAAGAAACAGCAATGTATCCAGGCCCTTGAGATAGTTTATCAAAGAAGTCACTTCTCAGCCGAATACATTCTTATGCCCTTCTCCCACAGCTTTTAGACTAATGAAGAGTGTGTGTGTGTGTGTGTGTGTGTGTGTGTGTGTGTGTGTGTTGGCTAGGTTTGAAACAAATTAGAGTTATCTGAAAGTAGGGCACCTCAGTTGAGTGAATGTCTCCGTAAGTTTCAGCTGTAGTGCACTTTCTTAATTAGTGATTGACGGGGGATGGCCCGGCCATTGTGGGTGGTGCCATCCCTGGCCTGTGGTCTAGGTTCTATAAAAAAAAAAAAGTAGGCTGAGCAAGCGAGTAAGCAGCACCCTCCATGGCCTCTGCATCAGCTCCTGCGTCCAGGTTCCTGCCCTGTTTGAGTTCCTGTCCTGACTTCCTTCGATGATGAACAGTGATGAGGAAGTGTGAGCTGAATTAACCCTTTCCTCCCCGAGTTGCTTTGGTCTTGGTGTTTTATCAACAGCAATAGAAACATTAACTAGGACAGTGTGTGTGTGTGTGTGTGTGTGTGTGTGTGTGTGTGTGTGTGTACTTATGTTTCAGGAGCATCACTTCTCTTCTCTAATGATCCTGGACCAGGTACTTTTGCAGAGGGTAGTGACACATACACCTTTGTCTTGAGACTAAGCCACTGTCCAAATTTAAGGAAAGGTAATCCCACGTCTTTTCCTGGAGTGCAGCTGATTGTGTGACTAAGAATATTTCTACTGGAGAGGAGGAAAACATTTTTTTCCCCCTCTACCCTCTGAGACTCAGTGCCTGAAGTCTAGAAAATTCCTTTAAAAGACCAGGAGAAAGGCACACGTGTTTTATGTTTATGTCCTTAACGGTAGCTTACCTAGAAAGAAGTATAAAGAACAAAGCAGAGAGTCTTGAGGGTGTAATTCCATTTGGTTTTATGTGTTTGAGTGCTTATCTGCATGTGTGTCTGTGCACCGTGAGTGTGCCCGGTGCCCCAGAGGCCAGATGAAGGTGTTGGATCCCCGGCATTGGAGTTACAGACAGTTGTGAGCCATCATGTGGGTGCTGTAAATTGAACTTGGTTCCTCTGGAAGAGCAACTAGTGTTATTAACCAGTGAGCAACCCCCATCCCCCAGACATGTAGGTGTCATTTTTAACAAAGAAGAACTTTGGGAAATGTCACAGGACAAAGAAAAAGGATTTGGTGCATTGAAAGGAGGTGAACTGGGAAGGTAAATATGTGGGGAATTTAGTAGAGGGCGAGAGCGGTCTCAGGAATGTTCATTTGTGCACATTCCTTTTGGTCCCAGATTTCCACCTTCTTCACGGTCAGAGTGCCACCAACCCTGCCCCAGAGAAAGCATCTAGAGCCATTCTTGTGTCTCAGATAATTTGGCTTTCAGTCTGTAATGGATGCCCCCTACCGCATATGGTTTCTTTCTATATTTTTGAATCTTAAATGCCTTCAGATGCAAATAGCCTTTTAGGGCCGACAAGAAGCTTCATGTCACATGATTTAGTTCACCACAGTGTCTGTGACAAGGGAGTGAGATATCAGTTAGGATCATAAATCTGAGAGTGCTGTGAAGCTGAAACACAGACATCTTAACTCTGTTCTAGAAAGAGCTGCAGGGAGGTGTGGCCTCATCTCCAGGCTGTAGGCTTTGCCCTAAAAGTGCAAGCCTGTGTTCTAACATTTCCCATGGTCTTTGGCTTCCTACATCTACCCGTTCCCTTCCCTTAGACTAGCTTTAGTTTGTCAGATATTTACATGGCCATTCATGTTCTATATACAACGTCTTTTCAGTTTCTAGTTAGGATGATGAAATGCCTTAGAAATATGAGATGTTATTGAAATGTGGACTTCAGGTTGGGTTAGTCAGATGATTCTTAACTCAGAAGTTTACCACTCAGCATCTCCAAGTTTCCCTACCGGCAAAAGAGGAGGTAGCACTATATAACGGATGCCTGTTGTGAAGGCCGGTATGCTAGCCCATAAGTATATACATGTTTATGTTTTATGTATAATTTAAAATAATTAAATTGAGAGAGAAAAATTACTTAGTCGCTGGGTGGTGGTGGCATACATCTTTAATCCCAGCACTCAGGAGGCAGAGGCAGGTGGATCTCTGTG
>CABHPH010150951.1:5520-18714 GCA_902168325.1 Peromyscus nudipes | reverse complement strand
CAGGTGTGTGTGACTTGTGCTTACAGAACCACACACAACCCTCCACAGGAGCAGGAGAGAAGGCTTTGCTGGAAGGCCTGCGGGGAGGGTCCAGAAAACATCTGTAGAAACCTGAAATCATCTCCGCTTACCAAATGAGAGTCAGGCTATGCACTGCAGTTTCTTCATATTTTATCATGTCAAAATTGTGCCCTCTTCACTGCACCCAGGAGAGTTTCAAATATTCAGAGAAATGCAAAAGGCCCTTTTCCTGTTCAAGAGAAGAATGAAATAGAAAACGTTGGTAAATGATTTATTTATGTGAAGACAGAAATGAGAAAGCATGTGGAGCCACAAAGAATTATTCCTCCATATTCATCGATTAATTTTAAAATGTGTTTATTTTATCAATAAGTGTGCGAACAATCCGGAAATTTCCGCTAATTTGCAATACAGCGTGCATAAAACACAGTGCAGCAGTTATTTTCCACAGTATTGCTTGTGGTAGCTGTTCTAGGTTGTCAACTTGACTATATCAGGAATTAACTAGAATTCAAAACTGGAGGGCACACTGGGGAGAGATTTTTTTTTCTTAATTCAAAGTAGGAAGATCCACTTCTAATGCAGATCTTGGGAGGTGGGAAGACACACCTCTAACCTGGGCCAGGAAGTGAGCAGAGAGACAAGCTGGAGCAGAGATGATCGAGCAACTGAAAGCCCAGACTGCCAGAAAACAACCTGTTAAATCATGAATTCACCAAACTTTCTGTTTTGTTTACGTTTTCGGGTTTTAAAAAAATTACTTATGAATCTCTGATCATTATTCCTTCCATTGGAAGCAGTTTTTGGTGTTTGGCCATTTTGTGATTTTTCTTGACAAGCTTTTATTTTGTCTCTGTAGATGAGTGTTTCTCTTTTCTTTGTTAGACAAGGTCTCAGTATGTCACATCAGTGTTCCCTTGCTTAATCTCCAGAGTGCTGGAATCAATGTGTTCTTTCCTTTTTAAATAATTAACTTTATTTTATGTGTATTGGTGTGAAGGTCCTCTGGAACTGGAGTTACAGACAGTTGTGAGCTGCCATGTGGGTGCTGGGAATTGAACCCGGGTCCTCTGGAAGAGCAGCCAGTGCTCTTAACCGCTGAGCCATCTCTCCAGCCCCTGTGTTCTTTTAGATAGCAACAACTCTTTTGTGTTTACTTAGAAGCACTCAGAATGTTAACTCAACAGCCTTTTTTTTTTTTTTTTGCAGTTTCAGCATGGCATTCAGTTAAAAAACAAAGCAATTATTTTATGTTAGTTGTATCAGGGATGACTGACTCAAGCTGAAAATAGTTACAGGCCCCACATGTAACTAATGTGCGCTGTGCATGAAGGAGAGCCAGCTTTACAATCCCATGCAGTTCACAACTGCCCTTCTGTGCCAGGCAAGGTTTGTGGCTGCTGAAATTACCACCAGGATTGTACCGTGCTAACTATACAAGAAGCACTGTGCAGTTGAAACTTCAAAGACAGCCTGATGTTTCCTTTTCCTCTTTAAGAGGAGGGGGGGCGGTGGGGGGGTTAAGTACTTTATGGACAAGAAAAAGAAATCTGCACTAAAAATTATTACCATCTTCCTGTCTTTTCTTTTTTCCTTCCCCTTTCTGCCTGGATAACTCCCCTGTCTGCTGTGACAGGCTTCCCTCTGCAGGCAGGCAGCCGCATCCCATGATGCCTTTTCCTCAACTGGTCACCTTCTTCTTGTGACTGCTCTGTGTGCAGCACATAGTGCTGTCCCTACACCTCCCCATGTCTTGGCAGCAGCAGCGATGGATGAACCCAGGTGACCTTGGACTTGGAGGAAATATTCAGAACAGTTTAGGAAGGCTGCAGGCCTCTGGGGCGCTGCACATCAAGGCCCTTCATTTCTAACCCTTCAGGAGGGATCTAGACTTCCACTTCTCTTTAGGAATGAGCCTCGTTGTCTTGCAGTGTCTTCGGATTGTCCATGTGTCACTGGTAGTTGTGGCCTCTGTCTTAATCAATGTTCCATTGCCATGAAGAGACACCATGGCCACAGCAACTCTTATAAAGGAAAACATTGAACTGGGGCTGGCTTACAGTTCAGAGGTTTAGTCCATTGTCATCATGGTGGGAAGCATGGCAGCATGCAGGCAGACATGGTGCTGGAGAAAGCTGAGAGTTCTACATCAAGATCTGTAGGCAGCAGGCAGAGAGTAAAAGACAGACAGAAACAGAGACAGAGACAGAGAGACAAAGAAAGACACACACAGAGAGAAAGACAGACAGAGAGATGGAGAGAGAGAGAGAGAGAGACTGGGTCTGGCTTGATCATTTGAAACCCCAAAGCCCATCCTCCAACTAGGTCACACCTACTCCAAAGGTCACACCTCCTAATTCCTATCAAGTGGTGCCACTCCCCAATGACCAAGCACTCAAATATATGAGCCTGTGGGGGCCATTCCTGTTCAAACCACCACAGTCTCCCACTTCTCTGAGCCCTTCAGACATCTGGGGAGCCGACTGAGGCATAGGCTCCTGCTTCGGTGCTTCTCCTGGGGAGTCTGCACAAAGAATGTCCGTGCCTGGCTCCTGAAACCCTACTCAAAATTCAAATATGATGCCATGATAACAACAGTATTTACTTCCCACAACAAAAGAATAAATCAATTTGCATGGATATCTTTGAGGTCAAAGCTTTTGTTGACATTTCAGCATATTTGCTATTATTCTGCCAATTTCTCGTTTTGTGCATTCATTTGATTGGGCCAACTCTCCTAATAACGTAATAAATGTAATTTAAAATGCAATATGGTTGCTTCTATAGTTTCTGTTCAGTCTCATTTTGTTGGATTTTTTTTAAAGAGAATTTGCAGACTATTTTAAAATCATTAAACCCAAGTCATATCTTGACCATTTTGTATTTATAGTCAGTGAACATCATGCCTGAGGCACTGGTCCTAAAAAAGCACCAAGTTAAATTTTTCTGGACACCCTTGCTTCTATTTAGTTGTTAGAATTTGAGAACAGCATCATTTATTACAGGATGGTATGAGTTATACTGCTTTTTTTTTATTGCTTTTTAAGGCTAACCTCTTAATTTTCAAAAACAGCTTCATTAGCTGTTTCTAACCTGAAAATCCCAAGTTAAAACTTCATCCAATTATCTCAAGCCTGCTCTACTTGACTCTGACCTGTACTAATACAACTCAATTTTGAAGTTTTAATTCTACAAGTTCAGAATAATGACTGGTGAGCTATTTGTTGAATTTGCAAAAAGATATTGAGGATTGGAAAATAGAAAATGATATTCAAATCATTAAAAAGAAATAAGCTTTTGAATACTACTAAAATTTAGCAGTTAGATAAATCAGTCATTAGGACATGGGCTGTTTGAGTTTGCTTCCTATTGCTGTGATAAAGAATCTGACCAAAAGCAACCTGGGGAGGAAAGGGTTATTTGACTATTCCAAGTCACAGTCCATTGAGGAAAGCAAGGCAGGAACTCAAGGCGGGAACCTGGAGGCAGGAACTGAAGGCACAGACCATGGAGGAGTGCTGCTTACTAGCTTGCTCTCCAGGCTCACGTTCAGTTACCTTTCTTAGATCTCCCAGGACTTCCTGCTCAGGGGTGATTTCCCCCCACAATGGTCTGGGCTCTCCCACATCAATCATCAGTCAAGAAAATGTTCCCACAGACTTGCCTACAGGCCAATCTGATAGAAACATTTCTCAGTTGAGATTCCTTCTTCCCAGATGACCCTAGCTTGTGTCAAGTTCACTAAATAAATAAATAAATGAACAAACAAACAAACAAACAAACAAACAAATAAGGAGCGCATAGATTCACAGCAAGTCGATCTGAGGCTATTCAGCACATGCTGGCATTTCTTCAGCTCTCAGTCCACCAGTTTCTTTTCCTCTTTGCTGGTGACAAAGACTGTGTATTATGGCAGGCTGGATAATGTCTGGATTGGCTACTTTTCCCTTTTTCTGTGAGAAAAGACCCTGAGAATAGCAATTTAAGGGAGAAAAGGTTGGCTTTGGCTCTCAGTCCAAGGGTAGGGTCCATGATGGTGGCAGGAGCTTGAGGAAGTTGGTCCCACGACATCCACTGTCAAGAAACAAAATGATGAATGCTGGTATTCAGTTCTCTTTCTGTTTCTACTCCGTTCAAGACCATGTCACACAGACTGACGCCACCTACAGTCAAGGTGGGTCTTCCCGCATCGATTAACCTAACCTAGATAATCCTTCATATTCATGACCGGAGGCTTGTTTCCTAGGCAACTCTAGATCCTATGTTGATGATCAGTATTATTCATCACAATGTCCTTCCAACACAGATACACTCCCCCCACCCCCAGAAAACCTACAGATGGCACCTCCATGAGCTTTACAGATGCAATTAAATTAATTGGGATGGAGAGATTAGCCTGGATTATCCGGATAGCACCAATGTCATCACAAAGTCTCTCAAGAGGGACACGGAAGGGTCAGAATCAGAGCAGGAGTGTGAAAGTGGAAGAAGAATTGGAGTGAGCTGATGGAAGGAGGGGTCACAAGCCAAGGGTGTGGGAGAGACCACAGACGGCAAGAAATACATCCCCAATGAACCAGTCCTCCTGAGACCTTGACGCCTGCCCAGGACTTGTGACTTCCCAAATGTCAAGATGTGTTCGTGATGTTTAGCACTATCGTGTGTGTGATAACTGTTTCAGCAGTCATAGGAGATGAATGCGGGCACTCTAACGCTCTCTGTCGTCTGGGTCTTCTTCCTGTCTGTGCCTAGGATTTCACAGCCAGGCCTGAGGTCACTGAGGATGTCATCCATCTTCTCCAGGGAGAAGAACAAAAAAGTGCTGCCGGGACCCCTGAGACAGTATCTCCCAACCTCTTTCCCAACTCCTCTGGGACCCCATGACCAGGGAAGTGGTCAGCTGCAAAGCCTCTGTATTTTATCTCAGCGGTATCTGTTGTGAGATATTTGATTACACTGTGGTTATGTCACTGTGATTGGTTTAATAAAAAGCTAAATGGCCAATAGCTGGGCAGGAGGAACAGTAGGGACTTCTGGACAGAGAGAGATCTGGGAAGCAGAAAGGCGGAGTCACCAGCCAGACATGGAAGAAGCAGGATGGGAAAAATGGAGATGAAGTAATGGACACATGGGAGAACACAGATTTAAAAATATCAGTTAAGTTATAAAAGCTAGTTAGAAATAAGCCTAAGCTAAGGCCGAGCTTTTGTAATTAATAATAAGTCTCCGTGTTGTTTTCTTTGGAGCCGTCAGTACAGAAAAATCCGTCTACAGTTCTCCTCAGAAGTCACCAGATGCATCTTGGTCATTTCAGGGGCGTCGTCACGTTCACCATCTCACTCTTTTAGTTCCCATCTCCAGCCGCGCCTGACCGTATTTCCCCATGAAGCTCATCAGTCAGAATATGCTGCTAAGAAATAGTGCTAGGGATCCAGATAGAATATGGTCATCCTTGCACAATGTGTAATGAGTGTCATTCACATCCCTGCAACATTAAGCTCCATAGATCCCCCCCACTTTCCCGGAAGGGCTCATGTTATGTCCCCCGACATCCCATGAGCCAGCTAGGCCTCAGAATGCTCATGAGATAAAGCAATTCTTCAAGAGTTTAGCAACAAGAGCCAGAGGTCAAGCTTTGTCTCCTGACAGGGTCTCTAGCTTTGCACATGAGACTCAGAGGTGGGGAGGCACCTCCTGGTAGAATAGGTCATTTCAAGGGTACGGTTTCTAGAAGAAATACAATGCCCCTACTGGTTCTACCCTAGGATGCCCTGTTAGAACTAAGGTGCTTATGGGGGTGGTGGGGGCGCTATTTCTTACTGCCCAAAAGGTCTTGAGAGAAGTCTCCAGAGCAGCACACTCCCAGCACCTCTGATTCCAGCTCCCCCTCCCCTCCCCCCATCCTGTGGTCTGTCAGGAGGCCACAGCACTCCTGTGAATGGCTGCAACTTCTCCCCAAGCCTCTGGAAAAACTTCAGAGTCCACAGGTGATATGGATGTGGGACTATACTCCAGATTTTTTTTTGTTGTAGCAGATTTTTTTTTAAACCCACAAGAAGCCTTTAAAAAGACAGTAGTTGGGCCCAGCATGGAGGTACACACCTGTGGCCCCAGCACTCAGCGGGTAGAAGGGGAAAAACCAAGAGGCCCGCTCACAGCAGTAGCAAAATTACCGTTATGAAGTAGCAATGGAATAATTTTATAGTTGGGGGTCACCACAACATAAGGAACTGTATTAAAGGGCCACAGGATTGGGAAGGTTGAGAACCCCTGATTGATACTGACTTGGGCTTTAATTTGCTTCTACCAGAGCCCAAAGTTTGGAGCTCCCTCAGCCCAAACAACCATCACCCAATTAATTTATTGTCAACACAGGGAAGAGAGACAGCAAAAAGAGAGAGGAGGAGAGGAAGGAGAAAGAGGAAGGATGGGGGATGAGTGGAGTCAAGGAAGGAAACCTTTGGACAGAAAGCAAGCTCTGTTCTTTAGTCTGAAGATTCTACACACAGGCTGTGGCCAGGGAGAACATCGGAGATCTTTACCCTGGATCCTTGAGGGAAGGATGCAGGACTAAAATCTCTGACAGGCAACTGGAGATCTATTCGAATCAGACAAGAAGTGAGCCAATAACTGGCCCCCTTCTGCCCTATCTTGCCATCTGCTCAAACTGGGGCTCACCTGCAGGAATCCTGACAATATTGCCTTCAAGGGGCTGATGTAGCAGAATCTTAAAAGTTCTTATTAATAAAATCAAACCTGAGGCCAGTTATTGGGGTGAACACTGGAAGGTCAGAGAGACAGAACAAGCCACAGTTTCCTTACCTGGCCAGTTCCTCAGCTGATCTTGTTTCCTCAGACTGGAGGCCTCTGTGTCCTCATATCCGAATGGGCCTCAGCTGAACTGCTGCTTCTTGAAAGCCTAAATGCTTAACCAGGCCAAATGTTTCTCCAGGCCAAATGCTTCTCCAGGCCAAATGCTTCTCCAGGCCAAATGCTTCTAGTTTCTGGTCCTCACGCTTTATATACCTTTCTGCTTTCTACCACCACTCCCTGGGATTAAAGGTGTGGGTCACCATGCCTGGCCGTTTCCAATGTGGCCTTGAACTCACAGAGATCCAGAGGGATTTCTGTCTCAGGGACGGTGTGGCTAGGTCCTGACCGAATGCTAGGATTAAAGGCGTGTGCTACCACTGCCTAACCTCTATTTAATATTGTGGCTGTTCCGTCTCTGACCCCAGATAAGTTTATTAAGGTACACAATATTTTGGGGAACACAATACCACCACAGGCTGAGGCCACCTTTAACAGGTGTGGGTGCCCTGAGGTCTGGAAACAATTTCTATTACATGTTAAAGGAGAATGACTGTGGATCCCAGGCCAGCTTCTGAAGATTCACCCTTTTACTGCCCAGCCTTCCCGTCTGGGTCTGATAAAGCCAATCTATTGGATGAGCCAGGGCACTCAAAGGGCTTTCCTTCCAACCCCTGAAATACCTAGACACTAGCTGGAGTAGAATGCAAACAGGTCCCAGATCTACCATGTGTAAGAGGCCCCAACGAAGACAACTTTTCTTTGAGACTCAGTTGCCTTATCTGTTAAACAGGCCAAAGGATGCCCGAACCAAGCCACAAAGAACCATAGTAAGGATGCACATGGAGCTGTTCCACAGGCTCTAATTAGCAGACAAAGGCAGGTGTGTGACTTACTAACATAGTTAAACTAATAGAGTCAACACCAGTAATGTGGAAGACACTACTTACATTGTTCCCAAGTGGAGATTTTTAGACATGGAGGCAAAGAAAATAGGAAACGTATTTTAAAGCCTGGTCTCCTCATCTCCCCGCTGTGGATAAAACCTGTACTGTTCCAACCACCCCATGTCTTTGAGTTTCTAAGGGCCTCAAGGTTAAGAACAACTGAACATTCGAGGCGCATTTGTGTGTGCGTGTGTGTGTGTGTGTGTGTGGTGTATGGTGTGTATGTGTGTGTGGTGTATGGTGTGTATGTGTGTGAGTATAGGGTATTTACAGTGTGTGTGTGTGTATGTGTGTGTGTGTGTGTGTGTGTGTGTGTGTGTGTTGCTTCCTGAAGACAGCTGAGTTGCCCACATCTTAATCATCAGGAATCAACTTGTTCGGTCTCTATCAAGGCACCAAGCAGTTATCACGCTGGCAGAATTTATAATTTCTTTTTTTTTTTTTTTGAGCTGAGGATCGAACCCAGGGCCTTTCGCTTGCTAGGCAAGCGCTCTACCACTGAGCTAAATCGCCAGCCTGGGCTACAGAGTGAGTTCCAGGAAAGGCGCAAACCTGCACAGCAAAACCCTGTCTCGAAAGAAAACAAAAAAACAAAAACAAAAACAAAAACAAAAAGCCATTTATAATTTCTTTTACCACCTTGTTTCACGGTCCTTCCCTAAGGAAATGTGAAAATATAGTCAAAGAAAGAGAGGAAGAGCCAACAGGTGGCTGGGGACAGAGTACAAGTCAGGGCAAAGCAAAGAGATGGGAAGAGGAGCAAATGGGAGGGAATGGAAGGCGCCAAGCCCAGGATGTGGCCTCATCACGAGACCATGGAGCCACCCATTTGTCATTTCATTTGCGTTCCCATTTACTTATTCTCAGGACAGTGATGGCGTATTTCATTCCATCTTTCACTTACATTTTTCTATTGGATTTATCCATTGTATGTTACATGTGATTGTTTAGCCTGCACGTATGTCTGTGCACCATGTGCCTGCGTGGTGCCTGTGGAGGTCATGGGGGACATCAAATTTCCTAGAACCCGAGTTACAGAGCACTGTGGACCGCTATGTAGGTGCTGGGAACAGAGCCTGGATTCTTTGTAAGAGCAAGTGCTCTTAGCCACTGACTCATCTCTCCAGCCCTCCATATTTTATTTTGTTTATGGTTTAATTATGAGCATTAGTAGGCATGACAGCAGAGTCTCCACCCCCACCCCGAAGTGCTGCATCTGTTGTCGGTTAGAGGTAAATGAATTAGCTGCTAAGACCCATCTGAGGGGGAGGCACATGTTTGTTCCTCACTGGAGTCACCAGGGATTGCCAGAGCCTCCTTCCATTATCCTCCCCTTGGTAGAAAAACAAGTGCTCACCAGAGATGGGTGCCAGTTAGCAACAAGGAGCGGGTTAATCTGGAATTATTCCTGTGCTCAGACTCAATCGCTTCCACAGTGCAGTGGTCTGCTCTGAGTGCTTGGGTCAAACATAGACGGAGGCCATGCAGTTACGCCCAGGTCGCAGGAGGCCAACAGTATTCACTACACAGCCAAGCTGTGCAGTCGGCTACGCCATCCAGGCCTGTGGCGTTGCACTCTGATAGTGTACAAGGTCTGCACTGCCTAAAGAGACTTCTCAGAACTGTCTCTGTCCTTCAGCAACACATGAAGGTATCTGTGAAGATGATGTGTGGACCTGAGGGGAAGGGAACCGGAGAAATGATAAGACAGGCCTTCCCTTCTAAACACTGTTGGACACGGGCTCAGACTGCCAGTGACCCCAGGGCCTGCTGCAAGACACAGAGGTCAGGAAGCTTAGGGGAAGACTCCTAGATTTGGATTAGCTGGAGCCGCATTCAGCTACTCCTGAAGTAGATTTCCCTCCTGCCTTAGTCAGGGTTCTGTTGCTGTGAAGAGACACCATGACCACAGCAACTCTTTATTTTCTTTTGTATTAAAATGTTATTTGTATGTTAATAAATAAAGTTGCCTGGGGGTTAGAGCTATTAGCAAGCCATAGGAAAGCAGGGCGGTGGTGGCGTATACTTGTAGTCCCAGCACTTGGTAGGCAGAGTTAGGTAAGTCTCTGTGTGTTCAGGGATACAGCCAGCATTGGATACACATGCCTTTGATCTCAGTACCAACCATGGAACACCTGGAGGTCTATACAGACAGGCTGTGATGAGGCAGTCATGTGGTTGGGTTTACAACCAATGAGAAGGCAGAACAGAAACTCTATATAAGGACTTTAACACAGGAAGAAGCTCTGGTTCGGAGAGGTAGGACCACCGCAGGAGGAAGGGTAAGGTTTTAGCTCTTAGCTCTGACCTCTTGGCTTTCTTCCTTGCATTGGTTCTGTGTTTTTTATTTAATAAAACGGTTGGTTACATCTACAACTCTTATAAAGGAAAATATTTCATTGGGGCTTGCTTACATTCAGAGTTTGGGTCCATTAACATCATGGCAGGAAGCAGTATGGAGACATGCAGGTAGACGTGGTACTGGAGAGGTAGCTAAGAGTTCTACATCCAGATCCACAAGCAGCAGCAGAAGAGAGAGACACTGGACCTGGTTTGAGCATTTGAAACCCCAAAGCCCACCCCCAGTGACACACTTCCTCCAACAAGGCCACAATTCCTCCAACGAGGCCACACCTCCTAATCCCTGTCAAGTAGTGCCACTCCCTAATGACCAAGTACTCAAATCTATGAGCCTATGGGGACCCTTCCATTTCAAACCACCACACCTCCTATCCTCCTTACCACCATATTGACTAGAGGTCCACCTGGCAGGCTCGTTGCAGGTGTGGTTACAAAGATGGGGGTGGGGGGCGGGGATCAAGGGTGATTCCTGTTCTTTGCTTAGAAACTGGGCTCTCCTTTTCGGGGTGGGGTGGAGACAATATTCAGATTCTTTGTTTTATCCTCTATGGGCTGAGGCAGGGCTGCATTTCCCAGCATGGTTGAAAATGACTCCCACAGCCAGACATTGGAGAAATCTTGCTGGAACACTAATGTCAGTGCTGGGAACAGAGAAAAGTAATGAAATAGTTTACACTTCATATAGTATACATCTAGACATGGAAGGACATATCTGTGTCTTCCCACAATATCAGAATTTATTGATAACAATAAATCCACAAGGTACCATGTTCACCTCTTTGTGGGGTTCAGGTGAATGATTTATACTTTTTCCTTGGTCTGGTGTATGAAAGGTTCTTGGGTCTCATCTGGTTTTCTTTCTTTCTTTCTTTCTTTCTTTCTTTCTTTCTTTCTTTCTTTCTTTCTTTCTTTCTTTCTTTATTTATTTGTTGGGACAAGGTCTCACTATGTAGCCCTGGTTAGCCTGGAGCTCACTATGTAGACCAGGCTGGCCTTGAACTCACAGAGATCCACCTGTTTCTACCTTCCAAGTGCTGGGGTTAAAGGCACGTGCTGCCACACCCTACCTCTCTTTCTCTTTTCCGTCATGTGTACATGCTACATTTTCTTCTCCATTCAACGTCTGATTGATACAAATGTTGATTCTGCCCACATCTGTGGGGAGTGGAGGAAGCCCTAAGTGAATACGTAAAGAGTAGATGAAGTTGAGTGAACGTGTAGTGTCTGACTTGGGCCCAGTGACGGCAAAGACCCCAATGCCTCAGACCATGAGAGTGGCAAAGCCTTCCCCAGGTAAGACTCAGGGATGGCAAAGCCTTCCTCTGGTCTGGGTGTGAGTGTTGACAGTGTGTGTAAGTACAAGTGTCTACAAATGATTGACCAGCGTGTGCAAAGCCTCTAACTGCTGCTTCCTCCTCCTAGATGACTGCAGCCTGAGACTCCCCTACAGAGACAGCCTAGGAGACTAGCTAGCCCTCCCTGCTGCTGTACACAACAAAAGTGCCTGGTTCCCGGCTGGTGATGCACCATTGTGCTACTCTACGTGAGCAAGCATGACCCCCACACAGTACACCAGCTTTTCTGTCCGTGCATCTGCCTCTTCCTCCATTCCCTCAGTGCCCAGTCAGCTTTCCAAAAGCAAACCATTCAGGATGTAGCACAAATCGTGGCTGTTACATACAGTGCTGGAATGGAAGGCACAAGACACCAAGCCTAGCTTCTGATACGATTTTGATATGCTCATATACCCTGACACATAACAATACCTCCAGCCTTTCCCTAGGATTTCTTCTCTTTCCTTGTTTTTCAAAGCATTATTGAGGAAATTGGCATCTAAAGATCTTTCCAGTTAACTTAGAGTTGCACATGTTACTCTATTTGGGTGTCAGAATTTCCACCACCCGAAAGCTCCCCACGTCCACTCCCACGCCCCACTGCAGGAATCCCGAAAGAGCTTTCTGTCTTGGTAGAGTTACCCGGGCATTTCATGTACACAGAGTCCCCAGTGTGTGGTCTGCTGCTCCTGTCCTCTTTCACTTAGCACACTGATACATCTGCGGCATGACCTGCCTCAAGAGTTCATTTCTTTTTATCACACAAACACACTATGTTTCACTTACCTGCTCACCTGCTGTTTGGATTGTTTCTACTTCTGAAAAAAAATCTACTCTGTTCATCTTCATGGACAGAGTGTTACATAAGCTGCTGTCATTTCATTTCAGACTTTGGGTTTTTGCTTTTCAAAGTGTGGATCTTCCTCTAAGTAGAAATAGAATATGTCAATATTCTGAAACTTCTGCAGCTCTATACACTGTAGGAGCTGCCAAGGAGGAGAAATACAGAAGCTGAAATGGTGGACAGGGACAAAATAGTGAGCTCATCTCTACTGGGAGAAAAGGGGACGTGAACACAATTATAACCCCACTCACATCCTTTGTTCCCAGGCTTGGATGAGAAAAAAACTTGAGTGGCCTCCAGAGGGAATCAATTCATCACATCTGCTCAAAACGCTACCAGGTTGTTTAGATGTTTTCAAATATGTAAATGTGCCCTGTGAGCAGGTAGCAGATCACATGTCTCTTCTACTCCATGCTCCCCCACCCCTTCCAGAGCCAACCCCTGACTCTACCTCCTGACTCTACCTCATGTGGTAGCCAGTTTTATTATTGCTGTGACCAAAGTACTAGAGAGAACAACTTCAAGGGCAAAAGGACTTTTTTTGACCCATGGAATTTGAACTCAAGGTTCAGTCCTTGGTCAAATGGCATTTGGGCTGACATAATGTAATGGTGGTGGACGGTAGAAAGCCATTGTCTTCATGACAGACAAGGAAATGGAGATTAGTGATAAATAGGTAGGTAGGTAGATCAATAGCTAGGTAGACAGAGACAGATGATAGATATAGATAGATGATAGATAATAGATAGATAGATGATAGATATAGATAGATGATAGACAGATGATAGATAGATAGACAGACAGACAGACAGACAGACAGACAGACAGACAGATAGATAGATAGATAGATAGATAGATAGATAGATAGATAGATAGA
>CABHPH010150950.1:26918-45893 GCA_902168325.1 Peromyscus nudipes | reverse complement strand
AGGACATGACAGCCACTTTCCCACCTTCAGAGAGTTGGCCCTAGAGTGGAAGAGAGACGCATTTACAGCAAATGGGCTGGGGGTTGGGTAGTGCTGACAACCGAGGCTCTGCAAACCGCTGTCAGTGGACAAAGCTAAACCTTACCCCCAACAGTATCTGCTACAGGGCCACATTGCCCCCTTCCCTGGAGAAGAAGGAAGGTAGCTGAATTCCTCCCTTGCCCTCCTGAGGTCCCCCCCCCCCCTTCCATCCCTGTCCCTCCTCCAGGCTGGGATTTTTGGTTACCTACAGAGCTGTAGCTCTCAGCTACTCTTCCTGCCACTGACAGGTGAGCAGCTTTCCTGGCTTGCCTTCATTACTATTCATGGAACACCCTGCTGCTGCTTCAACCCCACCCCCACCCCCACCCCCACCCCACCCCTCCCTCCGCAGGCGAAAGGTTACATGAATATGATTACTGCCGTCCTTTGCCTTAGAAGCAGCCTAGGCCTGCTCCACTTGGGGGTCCAGAAGAGCAGACCATTGAGCAGCCAGTGCTAGCAGGGGCTGCAAGGAGGAAGTCAAGGCCCTACTACTGGGATGCGTTGGGCGCTGGGAGGGGACCCGTCCCAGAGGGAGTCCTGGAAGCTCACCTACACTTACCCTTGCCCTTTCCCCAGGCAAGCCGGAAGAATGGTGCCCTGCAAAGAATTTACCATTCTGGGAAGGAAAGCCTGTGGAAGGAGGGGGAGGGGATGGTTGAACTGATAAGTGAGTCAAACGCCCTTAGGTGCACATCTTACACCCAAGCGGCAGAAGAGTCAGATGCTGAGAGCTTCCAAGATCCCAGTGAGCAGGGGTGGGGCCTTCAGACACCCCTGAGCAACCACGGGACCTGCTGCTTCCTTGCACTTAGGAGCGTGGAGGTAATCATCTCCGGACTGGGGGGATGGATAGAGACTTTGCCAGAATTATCTGTAGGAATTCAGTTGAAAGCTTCGCCCGAGTCACCCGCGGCCCCTGTTTTTGTCAGGGTGTCTACCCTTCATGCTTGAACAGGGCAGAGCATGATTTTCAAATAGGATGCTGTTTCTCTTTCTCCTTCTACCCCTGGCTTTGGAATCCTTTCCCCTTTCTTTGCCATAAATAACCTTCTTACCTTAATGCCCCGTGTTAGAGCTGCCAAACTGGAGTTTAAGAGGTTTACTGCTCCCCTCGCTTTCCATTTGGGGATCTTAAGATGATTCTTCGGATGAAAAGTTATCTGCCTCGTGCCTTGGTTTGGACAAAGATGGAGTTCAAGGCTCTCTTAATGGCCCCACAAAGTGGTTGGGTGATGATTGGTTTCCTGGCATCCCTGTGCAGGGAGATTGAGAAACTTGTGCTTAATTCTTCTTCAATCAAGCGGCAAGGTCAGGTGACGGGGCTGGCAAGACTTCTCCCTGTAGTTGCTAGCCTGCCCGTCATGGCTTCAGGCATCCATTCCTTTGTTACCTGTCCTGCCACTGTGAGTCATCAAACCATCACACTTGTAAAGAAAAGTGTATTTCCTAAAGACAGGAAATTGATGACAGTACTTTTGTCTGGTCATTCCTTTTAGAGGTATTGTGAGGCGTATCCATTCAAAAGGCTCTTTAGCCTGTCATACTGTCAAATGGTGGGTATGAGGAAAGACATGTGTTTGCATTTGTGTGTCAGACCCTGACATTTGTATTTATTTGTACATATGTATTTTGTTTGTTCAAATAAATGTTTCATCAGATGTGGAGTGCAGTCGGGAGACTCAGAGAGGAAGCTGGTACAATTCAAAAGCAAGTGAAATATTTCTCAATAAGACTTAGGATTCTGACTTCTGGTTAATTGTGAACATGATCTGGAGGAAGAACCAGCACCTTGGGGGGCTAGGTCTGTATTTATCTTTTAATGTTATTGTTAGATTATACAGTTTACTGCATAAATAATTGAAATGGTAGTAATAACAATTTAGGGACCATTCAACTGTTGTGCACGCTGTATTTCATTGGTGCTTACTTTTCTGAACCGCGCACATATCCACAACAATTCCCTGTTTAATGAACATACAGTGGTAAATTCAAAATGAAAGATTTTTCAAATGGATACATTTTTTTCTTAATTCATCGCATTTAAAAGCACTCTTCATTGTCTGTTTATTAAAATACCACCCAACCACCCTTAGAGCAAACCTTTTTCCATACTGCTTTTATGTTTTAAAACTGAAATTTTAATATGCTATTACTAGGAAGTAAAGAGAAACCTAGAACATTTAAATATATCAGTTAAACCTGAATAGATATGTATTGTGTTTTTCTGAATGTTTGGCTCTATATTTAAGGTATAACTGAAAATGTATAAATTAGTATAATATATTTGAGTAATGATTTTTATTTTACTTTTATTTTTGAGATTATAATATAATTACATTTCTTTTTTCCTCTAAACCATTCCATTTGACCGTCTTTTCTCTCTTTCAAATTCATGATTTCTTTTTCATTAAATTTTATTGCATATGTATGCATGTGTACAAATTTATTCCTAAATATAATCAGTTCAATCCATATAATATTACTTGTGTGTATGTTTTCAGGGCTGACCCTTTGGTCTCGGATAACCAACTGGCATCTGCTCCCTGGAGAAGACTATTTGTGCTACTCTCCCATTCCCCAGCTGCCTTTTGTTCTTCGTATGGGGTTGAGGCCTCATGGTCTTTTCCATGACCACTTTGGCATGTCCATTCATGTGGTCCTTCTTCAGCCCACGCGTGGGCAGTCCTGTCAGTGGGACTGCATGGGTAGAGCTTCTGACATTGCAAGGAAACGTAACCTTACAGCAAAGCCCCTGACCCTCTGGCTCTTAAAATCTTTCTGCCTCCTCTTCTGCAACGTCCCCTGAGCCTCAGTTGTGGGAGTATTTTGTAGATCTCCATCGGGACTGGGCTCCACAATTCTACGTTTTGATTGATTGTGGTTTTCTGCAGTGATCTCTGTCTGTTGCAAAAAGAAGTTTCCCTAGTGAGGGGTGAAGACCGCACTCATCTGTGGGCATAAGGACACATGTTTAGACGTGGGGATTATGCTGGGTTAGTGAATTCGTATTTGTAGGTTCTCCTCCTGTGTCCATGACTTCACCAGCCCTGGGTAGCCGGCTAGGTTTCCAGCCAGGAATGGCTTCCTTCTCAATGAGCACGTCTTAATCAGAGATCCGCTAGTTACTGCCAGGGTACGCACGGCACTGCTGCTCCCTTTAGGATCACAGTGCCATGCTGATAGACGATGCGGTCCACACACAGCAAAGCTGGGCAGGACGGTTGGTGGCTTACCTCCTCTGAAAGATGGCATGGGACCTCCTGGGACCATGAAATCTAGTCCTCAGGGTGGAGGACTTCCGGTCAGTTCCAGCTCAGGGGGCTCTGGGCTCCGTTTCTGAAGTACATGTGTCTTCAGCAGTAGGTCCTTCCACTTCTGAAGGGCAAGCAAAGGCAACAGCAATCAGCTCTATGTTTCAAGAGTCTCTTGGATAGCCCTGGTAAACAACTCAAAACAGGGCTTCTCATGTCTGGTATTTGGGTTTTTATTAGATGGCTCTAGCTCAGGTGAGAAAACTTTATTAAAACTGTATATGTATGTGTGTATGTGTACGTATACATGTATATATATATATATATATATATATATATACACACACACACATACATATGGGTTCTTTTAGGTAAATAGTTAATAGTATGGCTTCTGATTTTTTTTAGATATCCTTTGTAGGAGCCCAGCTGGGAGAACAGTTCCCAATTTTACGACAGGGTACTCTTGAGGAGTGAGGGATAAGAGATATTAGATAGAAGGATAGAGGGGAGAGAAGCAGATAGTAACACAGGATAGCTTCGGGAGGGCCTGGATCATTATCCACTGGCCCCTTCTGTCTCTTCTAAAGGGCTACTTATAGGAATGCCAAGGGGAGAAGCAAAAGACCTCCCCCTAGCTCAGCCAAGTGTAGACCCTTCCAATCACCTAGTAACCATGCACATGGCCAAGTAATCCTCTAATACAGCTCTGCTGGATATAAAGCAAGCTCAGATCTCACTAGGAAACTTTTGTGGGCCTCCACAATCCTTATTGTTATTTAGGGTAATAATTTTGATTAATACAAAAGAAACAATGGTCAATGTGTATTAATAGTTTCCTTTTAATTAATTTTTTTATGTGTTTGGGTGTTTTGACTGCATATACATATGTCCACCACATGCATGCCCAGTGCCTTCAGAGGTCAGAAGAGAAGGTTGGATCCCCTGGAATTGAAATTATAGATGATTGTAAGTTGTTTTGTGGGTGCTGGGAATAGAACCTGGGTCCTCTGGAAGAACAGTCAATGCTCTTATCAGCTGAGCCATCTCTGCAGCCACCAGTATTAATATTTTCATAGTCTGTGAGGACAATTTTTCATAGATGCCTATGCTATTGTTCTTGGTTTAATAAACAAAACACTATGATAAAATGAGTTCCTTGAGGGTATGGATAATAATACATTTACCTTTGTGTCTTCAGGGTCTACAACATAGAAGAAGCTTAAGAAATACGCACTGTATGATTTCAGTGAACCCCAAGCTGACCTTATTCTTTTCCCTCCATATCTTTTTTTGAAGTGAAGTTGGAAAAAGAGAAAAGAGATTACAAATAGCTAAAATTTATGAACCCCTCTTTATTTATGGATTATGTGCAGCATTTGGGGAGAAGTCAGAAGACAACTGAGGGAGTTTTTCCTTCCACCATGTGGGTTCTAGAGAGATCAAACTCAGGACCTGATGGCATGATGGTGGCAAGTGCCTTTATCCAGTGGGTCATCTTATCTTATTGGCCCCTGAACCCTTACTTTATATCAAGTACTTGACATCAATGGGATCATAAAATCTACCCTACCCGTAAGAGATCACCGTCTCTATTGCAGGTTCATACAAGGTGAAATTAATTTTCAGAAAAGGGGAAAGATTATAGGAAGACGTATATAATACTTGACAGAACAGGAATATAAAATCAGATTCTCAAGTCTATAGTTTTTAAGTTTTCTATACATCCAATAATAATTCCAATAAATTTCATTGAACACTTACCACGCACCAGCTTGATTCTAGAAATCAGAGGCAACACTGAGTAAAACAATTTCTGACACTTTGACATTCACGTGCTGGTGGAAGGGAGCAAATTCACAGTGCAAACATGGTCTCCATTTAAATACTGAAGTTATTCACGTGCATCACTGAACTATGTCACCTGTTTTCTAAAACTCAGAAATTGGGAGTTGTAAATGTAGTGTCGATAAACCGAATGAATGGAATAGCCATTAATATTTCATGAGATTGTGGAGGGCCTCCAGCACCATCTGAATCGCTTTGCTTGTCTTTGGGTAAGATGAGAAGCAGACCAATCGTATGCCCTGACTCACATTTGAAGACTCAAAGAAGCAAGCACGGAATAAGAAAGAAATTGGCAGTCATTTCTTTGTAGTAACCTAGACAAAACATGGAGGACACAGGAACTAGAGTGCTGGGTACAGGGTGTTGGACTGGGAGATGTTTGGATCCCACACACTATGTGCTAATGGTTGAGTGTCTTTAGAGCTTCTATATTTACAGTTTCCTCATGGCTCTGAGAATCCATCTTGAAAAAAGTGCTTATCATCATTCCTAGAATCCTACCCCTATTTAATAAAAACTACCAACAGCAACTGTCCAGCAGAAGATAGGGAACATCTGTATAAGCAAACGAGCTTACGGACAAGGCAGACCACATGTGACGCTAGCCCAGGACTCTGTGGACTGAGAAGTCCATCATGACCAGTCCATCAACACATCAAGCCCCTGCTTCTGTGTTTCAGGAAGGGGATGGGCTTGGGAATGAGAAGAGAGGCGGAAAAGAAAGGGGAGAATGTGAGACACAAGATTTCTAAGAAAGCCACGTGTGTTCTGAGGAGCGCGTGGAGGAGCTAGCTGCTGCTGACCTGGTCAGGGTCCGTGTAGACACAGTTGACACAGCCGTGGGAGCTGAGGAAAACCCCAGATACACAGTCACTCTGTGACGTTCCCCAGGGAAGCAATCGAAGGGTCGTTTATAAGAGGCCAGAGATGAAGGACCAGAGGAAAATTACAGGGGTATGGAATATAATGATGCTTATAGGGACATATTTGTGTAGATCATCGAACCTGGCCTCGCAATTAGGATATTTAAAACAAACAAAAACCTGCAATATTGTTTTTGATGAAATGTTTGGTTTCTTATTTACCCTGTATAGTTTCTTATCTACTCATAGGATAATCTTCACCAATGATTAAAAGTACTTATTGATAGAATTCTAAAATTTATTTTTATTCTGTTAATTCATTAGGTAGATTTTAAATTGTAAAAGCAGTATGTACTTACTCTAAAAGACCCCAAATTATGCATATAAATAATTGTCGAGTGTAAACATTGGCTCGATCTTGCAATCCCTATTCAGTATTTCTCTGGAGTTACTGCTAGCAGTAGCGTTTTGTGTAGCCCATTGAGACTCTCCTATGTACATACAAATGCATATCTATGTGCATTATTTTAAAATTGTTACCCAAACAGAAGGAAACAATTTGACGGTCTATTCCTTTAAGAGTATTTGACAGTTGACTTATAACAATGGGACTTGAACTTCAAACTAAGGTCAAATAATAGCTTAAAATCAGATATATATTTGTCAGGACTTAATCTTAAAAAGAACACAAAAAAATTCTTGAAAATAGGGGGTTTTTTTTCATTTTTAACAAGATTCGGATTTTAGTTCTACACGTGGGTTTATTAGAAGGAGCACTCAGGCGTGGCTGGCAGTTAGGAGTTGAATGTTTATCCCCTCTAAATCACATGATAGCTCAATCTAATATCTTTCTGCATTTAATTCATTTAACTTTCACAACTTTCTTTGGTTGTTGTCTTGCCATGCTAGATATTGAAGTCAATGCTTTTGTGAGTGTTGAGCAAGCCCTGAGCCTGGTGACTACAGCAGAATCTTATAAAGAGATACTTGTGCAAAACACATCTGGGCTTTATCAACTCTATGGAAGATTCCAGTGTGAAAACCCTCTAAGATGCCTGGGATTGAACCTAGGAATTCCCACATTGCTAAGCGAAGTACTCTACCATCACTGAGCCACAGCCAGGGCTTTCTTTTCATTTTAAGACAGTGTTTTACAAAGTTGCTCAGGCTGGCCTTGAACTTGCAGCCTCAGGAGGGTTGGGTGCAACAGGCCTGTGCCATCAGACCTGGCTTCAAGTTATTGTCATCTTTGTTACTGTTTTGGTCTTCACTGTTTGTTTGCCTAAGACTATCAATCAGACATACATTGTAAATCAGGCAAGCAAAATGGAATATTTCCGAGTAGGGTTGCCAATCAAGAGTCTCATTTTTGCTCATCTGACAGATGGGGATTTAATCTTGCATTTCTAACCCTCATCTCTTGAATTACAAACGTCATAACCTGTTTTCTCCTAGCCTTCCTTCTGTTACCAGTTTTATTAATCTTCGGTCAAGTTCCTATTTATGTTCTTGATTATTTTTTATAATTGAATTATTCACCTTTCTCATATTCATTTACATGGTCTTTTACATATATTCCCCTACCTTGCTATGTGAAATATGCTTCTTTTTCTTCAGTTTGCTGTTTGTCTTTGATTTTGTTTGGTGTGTTATTGTCACTTAAACATAATTTTGTAAATCCTTTATTTGCCCTGCTGGGGACCGAACCTGTGCACATGGCAGGAAAGTTGTGCTACATCCCCAGCGCCATATTAATTTTTTACATTGTCACTTTTAGCCATGTCCGTTTGTGGCTTCTGGATTTTAAGTAAGCCTTCTTTCACTTTGTGAAGCATTGTAAATTGGCTTCGAATGAGAGCTCTTCAAAAATGATCGTTTCTCCTATAACTTGTAGGTTTGATTATAACCTTAGCATTAGGGTGGCTCATCATTATGTCCACACACTCAAAGATAAGTGTGATAGATGGTGTAAACACTATCGATGTATGTTCCTCTGCTAACCTGGAGAACATATGTGCCCACTAAACTTGTCTGATTATAAATTATCACTGCAGGAATACAGGAAGGGTTTTGTATATAGAAGTCACCAGATGTTTTATAATGATTCTGTTAATATGAGCCTCAGGATTAGCCTAGAACCAGTGTTACAGGTCAAGACTGACGCTCATTGACCAAGTTACATGGGGAAGTTTGTGTAGCACCTGCTGGCACAATACATAAATATCCAGATTTATTACTCTCTGTCTCCAGCACTGAATTTGCCCACAGATTTATGAAAGGGAAAACATGAAATTGAGATTTGTAAATATTTGAAGTTTACTTCTGAGATCTAAAAAAGGCAGTAAGGTGGGTAGTAATAAATCCAAAATAGAGGTTGGGGAATGCAGTAAGTTTGCAATTATAGGAATAGAACTTAAGGAGGGATCACAAACAATAAAATTTAATAATTTCACCCTTGGTTCATAAACCACTGAGCGCCAACTGACATAAATTATTAGCCTAAGGAAACAAATGAAGGTAAGTGAATATTGATTGTCACAAAGGGGACCATTGGCAGACTTGGCAGCTAGAGTTGGAATTCCTATTTCTTTGGACAAGGCAGCTCTCCTTTGTAAACCATCAAAGGCCAAAAGCCTTTAAGAGATTTTAGGTTTAGGGTTTTAGTTTTTTTAAATTTAATTTACCTTCTTATTATGTGTCCATGTATGGGTATGTGCACATGAGTATGGGTATCTGCAGAGTCCAGAGAGGGTGTTGGGTCCCCTGGAGCTGAGTTACAGGTGGTTGTGAGTTGTGTGATCTAGAAGCCAAACTCAGGTCCCCTACAAGAGCAGCACGATGATCTGTTAATGCTGAGCCCCAGACTGCTTTAAGAGTGTTTGTCAATATGCACAGCATGCTGCACCCTCTCTTCAGTGTCTAGCTGGTGACATCTGGGAGACTCCAAAGGTCACTGTGTCAGGTGCTTGATCAGTTTTCTCCTTTCTTGGCCATCTGGAATCTAGTTCCTCCAAGAATCCTTTTTTTTTTTTTTTTTTTTTTTTTTTTTAGCTAAAACCTATAGAAGGCAGCGAGTGTTTCAACCGCAGGGCTGATGGCAGACTTCACTTAAGAAAGTGCTTCCACTTGTGATGTTTCTCTGGACCTCAGACTCAGTGATTCTTCAAATTCTACTTTGTGAGTCAGCAACTGTGAAATGTTGACAAATTATTTCATGTCCATAGCTTTGATGTTCTCATTTTATAGACTGGGCTCTTAACACCTTATAGTCACATAACCATGTCATGCCACACTCCTCATGGTCCTTTTCACTGGCAAGCCAAGTTGGAATCCCCTAAGATTAAGGAAAATACTATTCAATAGGCAGACAAATTGCAAGCACTACTCGCTCTTCCCCAGGACAGAGCAGGAACATGCAGCTTGGCATATGGACCATAGGGAAGGGGCTGGATTCTAACCTCTGTGGGCACTTTGGTGTGACAGGAACCTAGAAGGGACCCAGGTAGTGTTTACTCACAGGCAGGGACTTTTTTTACATCCTGGGAGGTAGATTCCCTGTATAGTCTAGAGACAGTAAGAGAAAGGCCTGGGGCCAGGAAAGTTCCATCCGGCTCCCACTGCTGAATACTGTCTTGGGACAGTCCAAGGCTCTAGGCTCCTGAAGTCATTGTATGACCTTGAATGGAAGACCAAGAGACCTGACCAAGAACCCTAAAAGTACTGGGTGACTGAGCAAATGCCAGAACTCTACTGCTTCTGAGATTTTTGTGAGGAAAAGCCCTTGTTTAAGTCATGGTGAACTGGATTCTGATCAAGGAAATTGTGAGGGCTTTTGTGAAGATACAAGATGCCATAACTTACCTTTTGTGTCAGGGACACATTAAGGGTTGATGGCAATAAGTAATGATGGTGACAATCATAGTCAGATCAGGGAGGGCAAAAGAGAGAGTTTGGGACTAAGATAAAGCATTATCAGTTTGAATTTGCATACCAGATAAATTCTCTTATTTAAGAACTCAATTTATGGGCTGGAGAGATGACTTAGTGGTTAAAAGTGCTTGCTACTCTTACAGAAGACGGGGGTTCTCTTCCCAGGACCCCTGAAGAGCTGTTCACAACTGCTTGTAATTTCAGCTACAGAGAATTCAATGCCCTCTTCTGGCCTTTGAGGTACCCACACACATGTAGAACACACAGAGAAGCACCTGCGCGCGCGCGCGCGTGTGTGTGCGCGCGCGCGCACACACACAAACACACACACACACACACACACAAATGCATGCACACATAAATTATAAAATAAATCTTTCAAATAACTCAGTTTCAAACAAAAAGATAATTATAATAAATGAAACATCAATAATAAAAATCCTTCTCTCACAAGGAAGTTGTAAGAAACCAAAGAGAAGATATGTGACAATCCTTTCATAAACTCTGCTCTATGACATAGCAATTAGTTGTTACAGTATCTTGCTGGTCTGTGTTTAAATTTGGAGTGGCATGGAGTTAGAAAACCCTACAGATTACAAGAAACAAATGATTTTGACCACCCCGAGAAATCATTTTGGAAGACTGAGAATTGTCAAGGCCACTGTAGATGCCCCAACTCTGCTGACAGGAGTCATGCATGCTGCCTTTCCTTTCGACCCAAACTCCTCGTGTATTCGTAGTTCAAGATCTGACAGAAGTACTGTGTCCTCAGTTAGACCCAGGCTGTGCTGTCTCGTCTCTCCCCATGGTGTCACAATTTCTGCAGAAGCAGCTTAGGGAGGCAGGCTTATTTTGCCTCCAAGTACAGAGAATCCCCACCCCTGAAGGAAGGCAGAGCTACTGGAGCAGCTGAGTCTTTGGTGGGAGGAACTCGCCATCACCATATTTCTTCAACATATAGAAACACAGAGCTAGACCAGAATCACAGAGATGGGATATCCTTCAAGACCCACTCCAGGGTGTGTTAGAGCAGGGGCTTATACCAGTCAACCAGGCCTCTTGTTCTGAAGGTTCCTCAGACTCCAAATGGTGCTGTTCAGTAGGAAGCAGATATTCCAACACACAAGCCTGGGCAGGGGGTAGGGGGAGGCATTTCAGATTAAAATCACGATAGGGTCCTCCCCAACCATGTACTATGGGTCATCTGGATGAGAGACAAATTTTGATTCAATCAATCATCGTATCAACATAGTCTGATGGCTTTCCCGGCAGTGAATATGACAGCTACACTCAGCAGTGCAGAATCCATATCATCTATCTGTTTGGATACAACAGCAAAGCATCTGAATGTAATACTTCATAGATGAAAAACAAGAATATCAAAATGTTGCAGATTTATATTCTGATATGATGCCATATAATAGCCACAATTACTAAATTCACTATTTTCTCTTATTGAAGTAATATATGAATATTGTTTGTACCAAAAGGATAAAAATGTAGAGCACAGAAATAAATCTAGGCACACATAGTGGGATAATTTGAAAGATAACACCCCCCAAGGGAGTAGCACTATTAGGAGGTGTGGCCTTGTGGAGCGGGTGTGGCCTTGTTGGAGGAAGTGTGTCACTGTGGAGGCGGGCTTTGAGGTTTCATATATGGTCAAGATACTGCCCAGTGTCTCAGACCACATCCTGTTGCCTGCAAGTCAAGATGTAGACCACTTGGCTACCACTCCAGCACCATATCTGCCTGCATGCTGCCATGTAGCACCACGGTGATAATGAACTAAACCTCTGAAACCGTAAGCCACCCCAATTAAATGTGTTCCTTTGTAAGAGTTGCCATGGTCATGGTGTCTCTTCACAGCAATAGAAACCCTAACTAAGACACATAGTTAAATGAGCTTGGATGAGGGTCCCTAGATGCACAATGGAGAAGAGGTAGCTCTTCAACCAAGGTTGCTAGGGAAAGTGGATATCCCCGTGTAAAACCACACAAAAATCAACCCAAAATGGAAGACTCAGACACAAGGGACTGGGGAGATGGCTTAGTTAGTCAAGTACCTGCCCTTCAAGAATGAAGACCTGAGTTCAGATCCCCAGCACCCACATAAAAAGCTGGCATGGCAGTGTGTGCCTATAATTTGAACATGAGAGGCAGAGGCAGGCAGATCCTGGGGCTGGCCAGCCAGTCCAACTGTATTAGCAGTCTCCAGATTTAGTGAGAGACCCTGACTTAAAAATAAGGTAGAAAAGGGTCAAGGAAGACAGCCAGTGTTGAACCCCAACACCCCCTCCCTGCAGACACATGTACATGCCCATCCCCCACAAACACACAACACTACAACAGTGTGATCTAAAAACCTGAAGTTATAAACTTCTAGAAGAAAACGTAAGACATTGGCCTTGGCAACGTTTCCATAGAAAAGAAAAGCACGAGAACTGAGCCCCAAATACACAAGTGGGGCTAACTCAAGCTGTATGCTTCAGTACAACCAAGGAAATAGTCCCAAGAGTAGACAACAACCTACAGCATGGGAAAGAATATCCACAAACCGCATATCTGCTACGGGACTGATGTCCAAACAGAAACAAGGAACACGTAAAATGCATGGTCAAAGTAAAAATAAACTGATTAGGAAGTGGGCAAAGGACTTGAGAAGACATTTCTCAAACAAAGAGATAGGAACAGCCAACAAGTGTACAATGAAAAGCATCCATTATTGCTAATCAACATGTAAATGCCAACTGAAGCCACATGAGATGTCCCCTCACACCTGTGAGAGGTTACTAACAATGACAGAAACTTACAACAACAACATGTGCTGTCAAGGATATAGACAGACGAATGAACCCTTGCACCATGTTGGAACAAAAATGGTACAGAACCATGGAAGGCAGTATGGAGGATCCGAAAACACTACAAATAGAAATACCATATGGTCCACAAATGCTGGAAATATTTCCAAAAGAACTGAAATCTGGATTTTGAAGACACTATCACTTGTGTGTTCATTTTTGTTTATTCATGGTAGAAACATGGTGTGGAAACAACTTCAAGGTCCATAACATGGAGCAGAGTCAGGTATGGTGGGGCAGACCTGTAATCGCTATTAATGGGGAAACTGAGGCAGGACGATTACTGTTCAAGGTCTACCCAGGCTCCAGAGCACATTCAAGCTTACTTTGAGCAGCTTAAACAGCTCTGTCTCAAAACACAAAGTGAAAATAGGATTGGGGATATAAATCAGTGGAGAGCACTTGCGTGGCATGTGTTCAAGCCTTAGTAGTACTGTCACAAGGAAACAAATAACCAGTAGTCTGTATGCATGAGGAAGAAGTCAGAAGTCTCAACAGAGGCAGTTCGTTTTGTAACAACCTTGAGGCATGCGCTAAGTGAAGTGATCCAGACACAAAATGACAAATACCCAAGAGTACTCAAATTCAGGGAACTGAAGGCTAGACTGGTGTTACCAAGGCATGAGGGGATGAAGAGATTACTCATGGGCATAAGCTTTGGATTAAGTGATGCTAATAACCTCTGGATAGCTGCTATGCAACATTTTATCCATCAGCAACAATACCGTATTGTACAATTAAAATTTAGGAGTGTAGCTTGGTCCCCGTTTAATTTCTTACCATAAAGAGTTAAAATCCACTAAAACATTTAACATCTAGGGTCTATGGAGATGGCTCATTGGTTAAATGCTTGCCACACAAGTATGAGAACCTGAGTCTGGGTTCCCAGCATTCACATAACAAGCCATGCTTGGTGGCACATACCTGTAGTCCCAGTGTCTGGATGGTGGAGACGTGGATCCTGGGAGCTCACTGGCAAACCAGCTTGGTGAGCTCCAGGTTCAGTGAGAGAGCCTGACTAAAAAATAAGGTGGAGAGCGATGGAGGAGGACATCTGGCATTGACCTCTGACCTCCATGTGCACGTGTGCCCATATATGTGTGCACACACATAAACACATTCACACATACTATACACATACAAAAATAAGGAAGTAAAAATTAGAAGTTAAAGTGTAGGAAAATCCTTCATTTTAAAAGAAGAGAATTCATGATTATATCTTCAGTTAACATGCATTTTCCCAAGATGACCATAAAATACAGTTAAATAGTAGCAGGTTGTTTTAAAAGGAGAAGTATTTAAATAGAAAGGCCTGGCCTCATATAACTGGCCATGTCTTGTTTTTCAAGCTGAGCATGTTCTAGTTCAAGGCCACATTTATATTTAATTCTGGCCCATTGTAAGTTATTCAGCCAGAGATTTTCTTGATTCTCAGAGTATCCAGACTCAGAATTCCCATCTCCCTGGAAGGCTTCCTTTTTGTTTTTCTGAAATCTGTCTTTCCCGTGCCCTTTCATAGGGAAGTAAATGCAAGCATGATTAGATGCAGCTGTTTTTAATTAACCCCTTCAGCTGTGTTCCAGATGTATGACTCAGTATGACTAGGCCAGCTGATGGTTTCTAAGGGAGTCATACATATTTACGACATGCCAATATGTTGAACGAAGTTAACCCATCTTCCCTCAGTCCTGCAAGGTGAAGCCAATGCTCCTGTTCTACTCATAGATTCCAGTCAGGTGACTCATCAAGTCAGAATGTCACTGTGATGAGCTGAGCCCTGACAACAGGAATTTGGGATTCGATTCGGTTTGTCTTTTGAACATGAGTTGGCAAGCACCACACAAGACACAAGTGAATGCCTGAGCACCACAGTGGGGCATTTGGAAAGGGCTACTCTTACATGGGGCTTCATTCTGATGCTGAATGACATCAAATGTTAGGTGGGAGATGCCACGGGTTGATGGTGGTACACACCTGCAATCACAGCTCCTCAGGAGCCTGAGGCAGGTGGATCCCAGGTTCAGTGCCAACCTGGGAAAGTTAGGGATCCTGTCTCATAACAAATCAAAATGAAAGGCTGTGGATGTAGCTCAGTGGTCCTAGGTTCAGTACCTGCTGAAGGGAAAGGACGAGAACACAGCAGTCCAGCTGTGGAAAGCTGCAGCAGGGGCCAACGGACAGAATGCCAAGGAGAGTGAAGTAGTGAAATAAAATAGAAGTGGTGAGGAGAAAGTTCAGGGATAAAGATAGAAGTTACCCAGACCTCTCCTCCTCCTCCTCCCCTCCTCCTCCCTCTCCTCCTCGTCGCCTTGGCACTTTCTAAGCATTTCTCTTTCCAACTTCAAAGAGTGTAGATTGTTAGGTAGAAAGGAATAAGAGAAAGAGTGGGATCAAAATCAGTCTTTCCCTGAAGCTGAGAGGCCAGACACCGCCAGCTGTGCTCTAGGAGTTGGCTGTTTCTTGGTGCCCATAAATGACTGTTTCTACTGCTTCCAAGCTTACCTGGCCTGGGCCTGGGACGTGTTCTTTATTTATTGATTCTGCAAACAGTTATTAAGTAGATGTAAAGAGTACAAATACCCAGGCTGGAGAGATGGCTCAGAGGTTAAGAGAGCTTGCCAATTTTATAGTCAGACGTTGGTTCCCAGCACCCACAGGGGTGACTCACAGCTGCCTGTAACTCCAGCTCTAGAGGATCTGACATGCTTCTCTGGTCTCCACAGTCACCAACTCACACACAGAGAAAACTTTTCTAAAAAATAACAAGAGTGTAAGTATGAATTAAGACATACTCCATGCCTTCAAAGACCTTATAATCTTGTTAAGACTTGAAAGAAGTTTCTAAATATAGCATGATGCAAAAATAGGTCTCAAACCTTGGTTGGGCATCAAATGCCACAGAAACAGGATCTAAAGGGGAAGAGAGAAAGGGGAGCAGCTCTTTAAGATGGGTGCCAAGGAGGAGCAGTAAGGGATTCAGGAGCTTGATACGTGAACTATTTGTCTGATTCAGTTTTTGAAACAGGTTCCCACTGTTAGCCCAGGCTGGCCTGCAACTGATTAGATATATGCCTTGCCTGGTCTCAAAGCCTCCCAAGTGCTGAGATTATAGGTGTGAGTCAAATATTCCTCCTATCAGAAGGTAGTTTAACTAGAAGGTCATTTTAAAACAGCCCCAGGATGAATAGCATACCAAGGAAAACAAGATTAACATATCAATTATATGAAGGAAAGGGACTCTGAGCTGATGGCAATAAGAAAAACACAAAAGACAAAAGCAATGAAAGTATAGCTCAGGAAATATTGTCACTGCAGTGTCGGGGTGACTGCAGTGTTGGGGTGACAAGCCTGTAAGCTTGAATATGAGATATTAGCAATGAAGAAAGGTATACGCAAAGCCTGACAGCTAGTGAGGAATGGAATAGTAGTAGTAGTAGTAATAATAATAGACCAGAAACTCTTGGGCGGAGGAGGTAGCTCATACCATTCTCCACAACCAACTTGGGTTTTCTTTTTCCCTCTCTGAAAGAAATATTCTATACGTAACACCTATTTTAGGTTCTGCTACATCTGGGGAGGCCAATGTCACCCAGGACAGTAAAAGTGGGTAAGGAGGGTACAGACTGGCCTTCCTTCTACTTTGTATCACAATGAGATGAGTTTGTTGCTGTTGTCTTGTTACTGTTTCTTGAGAGTTCCCACGGAATCTTGGATTACCCTCTTAGGTGCCCGTGCCCATCTGTAAACCCATGATGGTGTGCGGAAGGAGTTGGTGCTCTGGGTTCAGGTCAGTCCATGTGCTTGGAGCTGTCAACAATCTGCAGAGGAGCAGGGTGAATTTTGAGCACTCTTACCTGATGCCATTCCATCTGTTTTGGAGATCTCAGGGTCCAGCCTAGTTTAAGGACTTTGTGTGGGGGTCACGGGGCTGCACAGCAGCCCACAGGGAAAGCAGCATGGAGAAAAGGTAAGTAAAGATAGCAGAGTGACCAGTTCCAATGAACTCCACTGAGTGCAACTTTGTCGGGGGCTTCTTGGCTTTGTCATTCTAAGAGACCTCCTGGGAGAATAGCAGTATCCAGAATAGATTATATATGGGCTGAAATACAGCTATCTCACCAAAAACTTCTGCAAAGCTTGGGTCTTCATACCGGCCCACTTCTTAGCCAATAGCTAAGTCACTTCCATGGGGCACCTCAAACTGTAAAGACAAGTGTTTCAATATAATTTATTTATTTATGTGCACTTATGCCCCACTACACATATGGAGATTAGAAGACAACTCACATAATTGCTTCTCTCCTGCTACCACGTGGGGCGGGGGAATTGAATTCAGGTTGTGAGGCTCAGGGCCCACCTCAAACTTTCAGGGAAAGGCATGTAAATCTTTCTGCAAGATGATGCAAAGAAGACGCCTGTAGTTCTTTGAAAGTAAAGCATCCCTTCTATGTAAAGAGTGCTTCTCCACCAGTTACAGAATGGGAAGCAGGAGACACCTCTGCCCAATTGCTTATGCCTTCAGATGCACAGCTCCATGTGGGGCAAAAGCAGTTGAGCCAAGGTAGGGCCACGTTTGCCTCCTATTCTTGATGTTTTGTGACACCACAGTCAGCCAAATACTTTTAGTAGAAAAGTGTTCAAATGGAAGGTCATTTCCGGAAGGTCCCGCGGTGAATAGCCAGTTCGGTTAAACTAGGGTTAATCGTGGATGCCTATGATTACCACTAGGAACACTGGGAAAAAAAAATCAATGCAGATTCACTTAGCTGATTAAACCAAACCTGTGTTTGATTTTATTGTTGTTTACTCCTTCGTGGAATTTCTTTCATTCATCCCAGATTCCCAAAACTCAATCTTTTTTTTTTTTTTTAAATTTCAAATGATCCCATAGATCAAGGACCGCTAGGATTAAATGTGAGTGGATAGAAAGACAGTCACTGTCGTTGATAATCAAGAGGCCCTGTCGAAACAGCTAACTGTCTAACTAGGAAACTGTCACAACAGGATAAAACAAGCAGGGCAAAATCCCACTAGGGGAGTAGATCAAATAAAACAGAGGAGTATTTTATCCAAGCCTATTAAAATAGACAATTAAAAACAATACAGTTGTCCCCGCAGGGAAACTGCGGTGCATCGACTCACTTACATATGCAGAGCATGGTGCTCCTGTGGTACCTTGCAGACAGGCCCTTCTCAGGCTCCTGCAGCACACTTTCAGCATCACTAAGTACATCGGCTAAGGTCAAATGATGTGTGGGCTAGGGGACCAAGCTATGCAATGCCTGGGGCTGGCCGAAAAGTTTTGCATAGTTCAAGTGATAATTTTCACAAGTATAATATGAACACGAGATTTCATAGGAGCATAGCCATTGAACAACTCTTCCCCTAAATGGTAAAGCAGGTCTCGCAGCATTGAAGGATATTGCCAGTTGAATGGTGCTATCAGTGAGTTCTTAGTTACCATGAGGGTGAAAGCAAGAATGATGCACTCAGGACCCCACCATGAGTCCAGCAGAGCCTTCAATTAGCAAATGCTTGCCTGCGCCTGACACTATCCTAGACATGGGACAGCAGGGCCTGGCCCAGAGGGAGAAGGGTGCCCTTATTTTGCTTACTTGCCAGTAGGAAATGTCCAAATTGTTCTTATTTATTTTGCTGCTGCTTCCCTTGGCAAGAGTCCTTTTACACTTGAGCAAGAAAGGTCCCCGTGCTGGGTCTCATATTACCCAAACAAACATGCACACAAATACAAATAAATATATCCAGACAGTCGGGGGTGAACCTGGTGGGTAGCTTGGTGGTAGAGCACTTGCACAGCATGCTCAAGGCCTTGGGTTTGATCCCCAGCACTGGCGAGAAGAAAAGGAAAGAAAGAAAGAAAGAAAGAAAGAAAGAAAGAAAGAAAGAAAGAAAGAAAGAAAGAAAGAAAGAAAGAAAGAAAGAAAGAAAGAAAGAAAGAAAACCAAAAAAAAAAACCAAAAACTTGGTTTCTGTCACTGGGAACCCAGTTCTCATCCCTGACTCTGCCTGCTCTGAAACAATTGCTGTGATCTCCTCCTGGGGAACAACTCTGGTCAGCCCCGAGGGCGCACTTCTCCGTGTGTGTGTGTGTGTGTGTGTGTGTGTGTGTGTGTGTGT
>CABHPH010150950.1:0-26818 GCA_902168325.1 Peromyscus nudipes | reverse complement strand
GTGTGTGTGTGTGTGTGTGTGTGTCCAGTCTCTGAAACAAAAGCTGCCTGTGTCCCCACACCACCAAAGCTTGCTGCGCCACTGTGACTTTAGAGAGGGACTCTGAATTGAGAGAGGAGTGTGACGAGTGTGTTCAAGAGAAGAGGTAGTCCATCAAGCAGCCCAACACCGAGCAGCAAAAGTTTAATACTTTGTTACACGGGAAGTACCCTTTCCTTGCTGCTGTGCATTATGACTGGTCTGTTTCCACTGAATTCGGGGATAGCCAAAAGGTGTGTGGAAATGACTACAAATATGACATGTAGTATTGACAGCCATTGAGCTTAACAGCTATATATATAAAAAAAAAAAACCTTTTGTAAAAGGAATTACCCTGACATTTCTGTACCAATAAGGCCTAGATGTCACATGTGTGAAATATGGTATAGAAATAACTACATTGCCAACCAAATTGACAATGAATTCTACCATTTTGAGGACTTCGCCTGGGGAGTCTTGAGCAAATATTTGTTCCCTCTGATAGGGCACCCATGACAGACCAGAGTAATGATTTCATGCAAGTCTACCTTAGTAAACATGAGTTTCCTGAGCTTCCATACAGAGCATGGATACAGGAGTGTGGGTGGCCTTGAAACAGCCACATCACAGAACAGTCTCACCCTGGTATGGATGACAACTTCCTGTAGCGACCTAAACAGAGCCTTCCTATTAGCCTCCCACCCTCCATATACACTATCACCTCTTGAGCCTGCATGCAGCTGGGCCAGCATTGCATGTAACTAGCTGATGGGGTCTCAGGAGGGACTGGCTGGAATACTAGGTGAGGGTACACCCACCTTCTGTGAGTGGGTGTCAACAGTCCTGGATGCTGAGTGTCTCTGGCCAGCAATCACAGCTGGGCTGACTAATATAGAAATGGCCATTCGTTCTCGAGGAGAGCAGCTATGACCGCAAAGATTAAAAAAAAAAAATGCTATTGTTTGACCATATATTTAAAATACATTTAAAATTAAAAAGTTAACTTAAATCTGTAGGCAGAATTTACAACTTCATTATTTAGACATCTGTGATATAAATCTCCATTTATCCTCTTGCTCCAGCCCCTACAAACAATAGGAGTCAGCTTGCTTCTTCCCCACACTCGAATGAGTACAACCAGCACACTGAAAAAACAAAAAAACAATAAATAACGGGTGTTTCTGAAGTTTTAAATATGGCCATAACCAAAACAAAAGAAACCAGCAAAAGTACATCTGCTGAAATAATTAAAATAAATGCTTTATGTGCGCCTTCATAGGCCCACTTCAATTGTCAATATGATGAACCCTTTCTCGAGGCTCCAGATGCATGCTGTCTGGGAGTTTCCTAGACCTTCTGGGGTTATTGGATACAGTGTTCTTTATTTTTCCAAACTCTTCCCTTAAAGGCTCTTCTTTGTAACCAGTTGATGAACCAGTTTCCTCCTCCTGACACATTAATTTTAAGTTCTTAATAAATAAAAGGTTAATTGACAAGTAAGTTTAAAGCATTGACTAACATCACATTACAGGAACGTATAGCACTTGCTATCACCATATTGTAAATAATGCATCCTCAGAAACCTCATCACAAGATTTAGGCCCCATTTCATGGTTACGGAAAAATTTTCACTGTCACACAGATGTGCTATTACAAACCAGAGAGTGTGATTCGCTAAAGACCCTGTTAGTAAGAAAATCACAACAGCTGGTATTATGGAGAACATTAAGAATGCTTATTGGAGAAATAATCCCAGATCAACTTTGAAGAGCGTGAAGCTGAGTCTCGCTAGGGCAGTTCCACCCTTCTACTCATCACAACCCGAAATGAATGAATCTGAAGATTCTGCAAGTGATTTATGATTTCCCTTATATCTGGAAAGGGAATATAAATGAATAAAAAGATGAGCCCAGGAGGCCATGTGTATAAGTGTGAGCATGACAGATGAAAGGCAATTAAGAGAACAAACACCATTGTACTGACGCAACTCGACCTTACACACCGTTCTGAAGGAGACCAGATACCCATTGTCTATTAAATGGGGATTTTTCTATAATTCATGAACTAGCACCTAAGCAGTACTGTAAACAAACAACAAAGTTGTGTGTTTGGCTTATATGACACCTTTTTAAAAGAACCAGTCTCATTTATTCATACCCACGGGGAGCTCTGGGTTACTGATTACAAGTAACTGAGCCAGGGCCAAACCCTTGATCCAAACTAGATCTATCTAATTATTTTCACAGACATCTGGAACTATGAATAATATGGAATAAACTGAGGAACTTTGGGGTGAGCCTCTTCTACCATGAACTCACAGAACCAGACGCAGTTGACCACAAGACACAGGGTGAAGCCGGCCAGGGAGTGTGGGATCTGCAGGCCTGCGTAAGTACCAGTGCTGGTCCAGATTCTGTGCTCTGTCCCTGAGCAGGTCAGCTCCATTGGGATGCTTTGAGATTCATCCATATCCTTCGAGTCAATCCCCTTCACCCCTGAGCACTTTCTTCCAACCAAAACAAAGTTGGTAAGAAATGAGAAGGACACACACTCCGAGCACATTTGTAATGTGCCTGGAACCTTCTATGATGTGAAGCTTCAGGCCATGTCCCCAGTGAACTCTGTAGGGAATTTGAGAAAGACTTAGATTTGGAATTAAATGAGAAATCATTTTACCTTAATCTAAAAATTGAAGACTAATAGAGTTTAGGGAAGAAAATTGTGTGTGTGTAGTGAATTCCTGTTAAACCTGCAGGACTTTCATACACACAGAGACACATGGATACGGAGTGGGACAGGTAAGGAACTAGTCACAAGAAAAATGCCAGACTTGAACCTTTTTTACTGCTTACATTGGCAATGTTTCTTCTATAATTCATGTGGTGTCTTGCCCTAAGTTGAATGTAAATTCACTCACAAGAGAGCTGGAGATAATGTCACTGTGAATATTAAATCAACCAGCAAGAGGTGGAAAGGTGGAGACACCAAAGATAAAATCGGATACAAATCCAGTGAACTAGTCAATGCAAAAAGAAGTGAGCCCAGCAAGGCTATAAACACCACCACAGTGAAAGGCAATAAGAGAGAAGACAGCAAAGGAGACGACCAGATGTAATGAAGCAAGACTTGTACTGACTGGTGCCTACAATGCCATAAGTAATGTCAGCTTCTGTGACCAGAGTGATTGAAGAATCTATTTACTTAGGTGCCTCAACTTCCACTGGAGTCAACTTATAAGGAATACGCCTTCTGTTCTATGAGATGATGTTCCTGCCATTAATACAAAGAGCAGGCAAGAAAAGCATTGACCTGGATCTACAGAGTTTAAAATGTTCCCTGTGCTTCGGTGCATGTTCAATGGCAACTTCAGAGGTTTCATCAAAAAAGAAGCCTCCCTCAGCCAAGAGAGTACATCGAGAGAAGGGTGAACTCGAAGGCAGTAGGTGTGATCCACAACTCAGCTTTGCCACATCTGCAGTTGAGGTCCACATCTTATATGCATTTCAGGTGTCTCAGTTCATTGGCATTTCTTTTTTTTTAGTATACAATCAAGATTAAATGGTAGTAGGTACATACATTCATTACTGTGAAAAATGAATCCAGAAGAGCTGTGATGCATACATTAAATCTCTTACTTATGACAACCATGACACCAGACTATACCAAGTGTTTATTAATATTCTTTCTGAGCCATAAATCTTCGCTGTATTTTGTTAATGATAAACACACACACACACACACACACACACACACACACACTAAAAAAAAAAACTAAGCTAGTTTGGGACTCAATTTGTATCTTTCTTCCTAAGGAATCCATACTAGAGGTAAGACTGTGTGGTGTGTAAGTATTAGGCAAGCTGAACTATCATAACTCATCAAATGCTAAAATATACTTGGATCTAAGAAACTACGTTCAGTTGTGGCTAAGACTGACCTGAAATCAATACTGTAAACTCATATAATTTTAATGACTATGTAATCAATAAATCTTTTATTTAAAAATATTAGTACCAAGAGCAATTATTTGCTCAATATACAAATTAATGTTGTTTTCCAGGGTTGAGAAGAACCAATCATTGAAAAAAAATGAACCTCAACATATATTTATGAACAAAGCTACATAATATCTCATGTGCTGCCAGTGGAAATATGCATTGGTATTTTCTTTCCCGCAGGGAAAGCAATTTAACATTATGTATAAAAAGCTTTGGTTTATATCTTTGATGCAGTAATTCTATTATATGTATGTACACATATCTAAAGCAATAATTAAATGCCTTCATAGGTGAGTGCTACCAATTAAAGAGGTAATATGAATTCTTTATGAGTACTCCCAAAACTTAGATGAGGAGACAATAACACCTTCTAACTCATTCCACAAGGAGGACAGTATTACCTTTAGGGAAAAACCAGAAAAGACATCATAGAAAGGAAACTAAAGGCTAGTATCATTTATAACACAGACATAAATATTTTAAGTAAATTCTAGTAAATTGAACCTTGCCATATATAAAATAATTATAAACTCCATTAGGGAATTATTGCTGGAATACAAGGTTGGTTTTAATGTTTGAAAATAAATTAAAGTAATATCATATTAATACAGTAGAAACAAACCTATATAGATAATGAAAAAGCATTTAATAAATGCCAGCATTCTTTTTTTTTTTTTTTTTTTGGAGACAGGGTTTCTCTGTGTAGCCCTGGATGTCCTGGAACTCACTCTGTAGACCAGGCTGTCCTCAGACTCATAGAGATCCACCTGCCAGGCATGCACCACCATCACCCAGCCCTAATGCCAACATTCTTTCATGATAAAAATACTCAACTAACCAGGAAGATAAGGAACTTATTTGGATATAAAGAATATATGAAAAATGTACAGCTAATATGACACTTAGTGGTAGAATCTAACACCAGGAAAAACACAGGAGTTATTGTTACAACTTCTGTTCAACATTTTACAGAAGTTCTAGCTAGGGTATCAGCCAAGAAAATTAAATAAAAAGGCATGCAGACAGGAAAGGAAGTATGAAGACCATCTCTTCTTAAAGGTGTCATGATTTATATGTGTATAAAGTCCTGAAGAATCCACTAAAATTAAGTAGAACTAATAAAGGGTTTTGCAAGCCCACAGGGGGAAATCTCAGCATTTGCAATTATAGTGTATTTCCATATACTTGAAGTGAACAACCCAAAAGGAAAGTTAAGAAAATAATTCTATTCATACTACAACAAAAGAATAAAATATTTAAGAATAAAGTAAACCAAAGAATTTCATAACAAACTTTGAATATGATAAAGCATTAGGATGTTGTAATTAAGAGCTCAGTCTATAATTATATATTAGAAGACTTGATCTTGGTATGGTGACAATCTTTTCCCACATTGATCCACGGATTCAAACTACTGGAATGCCATGTGGGTTCTTTGCATAAATTGTCAAACTCACTCAGACATTAACAAGAGTGTGTAAAAGGTCTAGAACGTTCTGAACAACCTTGAAAAGAAAGCACAACTTTTACAGGATTCGTGCTTTCTCCACTGACACTCATGGGCAAGCATACTCTGTGATTTTCAAACTTACTACAAAGCAAAAATAATCAAGATTATATAATTGACCCAAGAATGATATAAAAATCAATGGCTAGAATGGAGGGCCCAGGAACAAATCCGCGTGTCTATGGTGTGATCAATTGTTTTCAGACACGAATGTCGGCACCATGCAGTAGGGAAAGAATTTCTTCATTAAGTGAAACTGGGACAGCCAGACATGCAAAACAGCTGGATCTCCTACCTCCCACTATGCGCAACAATTAACTTAAAATGGATCAAGGAGCTAAAGCAATATTTCAAACTCTGAAGCCCTCACTTCAAAGAATATTCTCAGGAAAGTAAAAAGCAGCTCCTCAGATGGGAGACAATACCTGCAGACCATATATCTGATAAGGGAACTGCATGAGGAATGTATAAGGAATTCTTCTAACTAAACCGATACATTTGCCAATTTTAAAAGGGAAAAAAGCATCTAAACAAACATTTCTCCAAAGGAAATGCAGCAATGGCCAAGATAGAGTTAACAAGGTGCACAAATCATTATATGCTCACCAGAGCAGTATTTACATGGTGGCCAAATAGGAAGCAAGCCAGATGTCTAAAAATAAGGAGATATTTACATGAATTACAGTACACCCAAACATGGAAATATGATATAGCCATTAAAAAGACTGAGCGGTACAGGAAAATGATTAAGTCAAGTGGTGGAGACAGACTGCTTCCATGTGAGTCCCAGCTCCACCAGTTGCTAGATTCATGGCCGTGGGCAAGTTCCTTAACAAGTCTAAACTTCTATTTTTTTCATCTGAAGGTTTTTGCTAGGATTAAAGGTAATTATCCATGTGAAGCGCTTAGTGTATCTTGCATAGCACATAATGAATGTTAAGTAAATGTTTGAAAAATGATTATGTGCTGTTATTAAAATGTTGACATCCTTAAGATACAGTGTCATGTAAAAACATGGGATAAACATGTACATTAAATATGCTAAGATACTCCAAATGAGCATTAGATGCCTGTGTAGGCAGATGAATGCACACAATGGCTCAATAGAAAAATACAAGCTATAGAATGGAATTTTGCACCCATTCATGCTCTTTCTTATAGTGGAGCACGTATTTGATTTATCGTTGTTGATACATCTGTCATTCATATACTGCTTGACAATTCTTCTGAACTTAATATATTCTTTTGTTTCTTTTGCCTGGACTTTCTACAAATGTCTGTCAAGAGGAGTTGCTCTTACTCAAAACCTTCCCAGTCCCTAGAAAGACTAGGATGTTTCATTACCCTTCAAACTCCATCCTGACAGCCGCCAACATATACATCTATCTATGTTTCCGTGCTAGGGATCCAACCCAGGCCCTCACACATGTGAGCAGCATGTGTCCCTGAGGTCCACCCCAGCCCAGCCGCTATGGTCTCCTCACTCTCCCTGCTGGAGAGCAGCTTGCATGGATTACAAGACAGCCCTTATTTAACGTACTCATTTTTTAATTCTCCCTTTGTTGGTAATTAGCAATCAAATTCTTAATTAGCTTAAATCCACCTGGCTATTTTGCACCTAATAAATCAATTAGTTCAATTCACAGGGAGAGGATGGTATTTAGTGCCATATTTCAGTCATTACTGACCATCATTGTGTGGGCCGCCGCATATGCAGTGAAGACATGACATCCAAGCAGAATGTTTATTCTCTACTGCTTTGCAGCCTGTCAGGTAATTGTGGAGTGTGGTTAGTGTTTTTAATGTAGAAAGGGATTTAGCAGCAGGCCTCAAAAGACAAAACAGAAATTAGGAATCTCGTACCCGTTACAAGCAGGTTTGCGTGTAGGCTATGGCCTTCTCACATGTACCTGACGCTGTATGGTGCCACTCATTTCAGACTCAAATTGCATTTGCTTCTTAGAAAAAAGGTGAGATTATATTCTCAGTTGTTGCAATAAGGGTTTCTGACCAGACAGACAGAGGTTGCAGGAACGTGTCAAAAATGAAGTTCACGTAATTACTCTCTGCCCCCAAATCTCCTGGTGAGCCCATAGTTTGGGGGAAGAGGGAAAACTTAAGATTTCATTTTAAATATCAACTTGAAGAGAGGCTTTTATATAGAGATAAGCTTCTTTCCATCATTTAATGGAATTTTTTTTGAAAGAGACACTTCTCTGGGGGGTGTGGATAGTGGTGAAGTAGCAGTGTGCAGAGAATTTTAATGTTCCAAATAAAAATTTCAAAACAGGTTAGCTCATACAAACACCATCACATGTGAGCATTTAAATTTTTTCAGATATCTGACCTGGTAACCTTGAATGTTAAAAAAAAAATCCAAATTTCCCAAATGTAATTAATATATCAAAATGCTCAAGGGCTGGAGATAAGGGTCAGTGGTAGACTGACTAGCATGCATTAAGGCCCTGGGTTCCACCCCAACACCATTTAAAAAAGATATGGATTTATGTATAGTACTGTACCTTAATAGTGTATAGTGCTCTGAGAAGTCGGGGTGGCAAGTATTAGACAGTGGCACCACCTTGGACCTGGCCTCATAGAAGTGCAAGTTCAGTGTCAGTGTGGATGGGAAAGTACAATCTAGTCTCTTTTGTTTCTAACTATTGGCTGCATTGGTTCACGTGCACCTAGCATGGAATTTATCCTTTTATACTTATCCTGTACAATTTGTTGGTTTTAAAAAATGTATTTACCAAATTGGAAAAATATCATCAATATTTATATAATCTGGGAATAAAAGAAATCTCAAATCCATTAGCAGTCATGTCCCATCCCCCTTCACATCAGCTTTTAGTACCATTAATCGAATTTGTGTCTCTGTGTACTTGGGTAATTCATAGAAGCACAATCATTCAGTACAGGACTTTTGTGACTTGCTTTTTTCATTGAGCATAATGCTTTCAAGGTCCACCCACAGAGTACCATGTATCAGGAGTTCATTCCTTACATGTAAGCACATGAAGTCGGACTCCTCCCCACACTTACACCACAGTTCAAACTCTAAAGTGCTTTCAAGAATACCTACGCAGCATGTGCACACAAATCAGACAGGAACTCTTAAAGGCAGGCAGAGGAAATGCCCAAGATCTACAGGGGTGCAGGATCTCTAACCAGATGATCTGCAAACTAGAAGTCAACAAAGTGACTGCATTCAACATTTTAAAATCCTTTAAGATTAACAAAATTGTATATTTTATTTTTTTATTCATTTTCTATACAATATTCTTTCATAAACATTTCATACAGTAGTTTGATGTTTTCTTCTTCCCCAGCTCCTCCCAGATCCTTCCTACTTCCATACTCACCCAATTTCATGTTTCTCTTTCTCTCTTTCCCCCATAAACTCAATAAAAAATCAAAACAAATAAAAAAAACAGTGAGACAAAAATCACCAAACAAAACAAAATTTCCACTCCTCCCCCCAAAAAGCCCCCACAAAACATGAAGTCAGTTTTGTGTTGGCCAACCACTGCTGTCATGGGGCTTGCCCTGGAGCGTGGTTGATACACCCAGCAACACTCAATTGGAGAAAACTGGTTTCCCCCCTTTCAACAGGTATCAATTGCAAATAGCTTATTTGTTAAGGGTAGGACTTTGTCTACTTCCTGGTGTGAACCTGTGCAGGTCCTCTGTACACTGTCATAGTCTCTGTGAGTTCACATGTCTACCAGTCCTGTGTGTCTGGATGACCCTGTGTCCTTGGAGTCACCCACCTTCTCTGGCTCTTAGACTCCTCCCACCTCCTCTGCACATAAGTTCCTTGAGTACTGAGGGGAGGGGATTGGTGCAGACATCCCACTTAGGACTGAATGTTCTAAGACTTCTCTCTCTTTGTTAATTGTCGTCTACTACAAGAGGCTTCTCTGATGAGGGTTGAGTGATGCACTGATCTACAGATATAGCAATATGTCATCAGGAGTCATTTCATTGCCCTGTTCCTTTAGCAGAATAACAGTAGTAAGCAGTCCATACCATACTGAACATGTCAATACCATCTGTATGCTTTATCTGACACAACATGGTTCAAAATATGTATGCATCATGAAATTGAACTAATAAGCATGCTAATTACCTCCTGTACTTACTTTTTTCCTCAGGAACACTTAAAAATCCACTTTCAGCAATTTTTAAGAATATAATCAATTGTTATTAACTACAGTGTATTAGTCATGGTTCTCTAGAGCAACAGTTCTCAACTTTTGGATTGCAACCTCTTTGGGGATCGAACAACCCTTTTACAGGGGTCACCCAAGACCACTGGAAAATACAGATATTTACAGTATGATTCATAAAAGTAGCAAAATTACAGTTATGAAGTAGTAACAAAAATAATTCTATAGTTGTGGATCACCACAACATGAAGAACTCTATTAAAGGGTCACAGCATTAGGAAGGTTGAGAACCACTGCTCTAGAGGAACAGAAAGTATAATAGAATGAACACACACACACACACACACACACACACACACACACACACACACACACAATTTATTAGAGTAGCTTACAGACCATGGTTCAGCTAGCCCAACAGTGGAAGGACACCAAGAATCCAGTAGCTGTTCAGTCCATGAGCCTGAACATAGGAATCGTAGGCTCTAATGCCAGCGAAGGAATGAACTTGCCAAGGAGAGCAAGGGCAAGCAGACAAAGAGCAAGCACTTCTTTCTTCCACTTCCTTTATACAGGCTACCACCAGAAGGTGTGGCCCAGATTAAAGGTGGATCTTCCCACCTCAAAAGAGCCAAATTTAGGGTGGGTTTTCCCACTTCAAATAATTCAGATAAACAAACCAGAAGATTCTCACAAGTGTGCCCAGCTCCTTAGCTTTGGTTAATTTCAGATGTAGTCAAGATGACAACCAATAATAGTCGTCACATATAGTTGCCATATTATACAATGATCTTGTATAATATGGTAAGTGACATTAGCTATGGGTTTGTCATACACCACCCCTCTTGTACTGAGTGCATTCCTTTTTCCCTCATACATTATAGTTTTTCATGGAAGGTGTTAAATTTTGTCAAATGCCTTTTCTGTGTCTGTCAGGATGACCATACCGCCTTTTGATTCTAGTAATTGGGTACAGGGTTGCATGCTTCAAACCTGTACCCTTGTAATAAGTCTCATATGATCACAAACCTTTTAATGTGCTCTAAAATTAGTTCTGTTATATTTTGTGAAGAAAATTGTTACATCTGTGTTTATTAGAGATATCAGCCTACAACACTGTTTTTTCCAGTGCCCTTGCTAGCTTTGATACTGGAGTGATGCTAGTCTTGGAAAATAAGTTTGGAGATTTTCTGTCCTCTTTATTTTCAGAAACATTTGAATAGGATTGGCCTTCATCCTTTATCATTGGTAGAATTCAGAAGTAAAGCCATCAGATACTGGGTTTTATTTGGTGGGAAAGTTTTTATGACAGACTTACTCTCCTTACTCACTGTCTATCTGCTAAGATTTTGTATTTCTTTATGTTTCAGTCTTGGTAGTCTGTGTTCAACAACTTATCTTTTGTTTATAGACTATCCATGTTTTGGAGTATATACTTGTTCATAGAGCTAATCTTTAATAGTCCTTTGCATTTCCAAAATATCAATTATAAAGTCTCCTCTTTTTTTCTGCTTTTTCTTTCATTGGAGTCTTATCTGTGGTTTTCTTGATGTAGCTAAGGTTTTATCCTCTGTACTTTCGGTACTATATTCCATTGTTTCTCTGGCCTCTGTATTATTTATTCTATTTGGACCTTTATTATTTTGTTTCTTTTAATACCTTTAGGCTTATTTTGCTAGTTTTTTTTCTTAAGATTTACTTATTATGTGTACAGTGTTCTACCTGCATGTATGTCTGCACTGCAGGCCAGAAGAGGGCATCTGAATGCATTATAGATGGTCGTGAGCTACCATGTGGTTGCTGGGAATTGAACTCATGACCTCTGGCAGAGAAGCTAGTGCTCTTAACCTCTGAGCTATCTCTCCAGACCCTTGCTTGGTTTTGTAGGAGTCTTTCTCCCCCCCCCCCCCCCCGCCCCGCCCCGTTTGTCTGGTTGGCTGGTTGTTGGGGTTTTTGTTTGTTTTTGTTATTGCTCTTCTTTTTTTCTTTTCTGTTCACTGAGATGTGACATTAATCTGTTTATTTGACAGATTTTTTATTTAACTTGTTTTTTTGCTATGGAGGACTTAAGCTGTGGCCTCACCATGTAGCTTTGGCTGGCCTGGAACTTGTTCTATATCCCAGGCCAGGCTTAAACTCACAAGTCCCCCTTCCTCAACCTTTTGAGTGCTGGGATTAGTCATGTATTACCTTAGCTGGCTTTGAGGTAGACAGTCACTGTCAAGTCCCCTCTCAGAGCCGCTTCTGCTGCATCTCACACATTCTGTGACAGCTCCACTTCCATCTGATTTGTCAACGATGTCTCATGAAATAACCTTGCCCCCTCATCCAGCTGTTTCCCCCACAGTAATGAAATACTTACAATTCTCCAAAGACAGCCTGATGGTTAAAGTACAGCAGAACATCAGAAAGAAAGTTGCTAAAGGATTTTAAGCAGTAAATGACTCAAACTTGTAGTAAAATGTCCTGACATATAAACACAGCATTGTAAGTTACGGTCACTACTGTGATTGATAATTTTAACTGTCATCCCCTGTGGCACAGGCCACCTGTGGGAGATTACCCTGATTAGGTTAACTGACGTAAGAAGACCCATTGTGCGATTCCATTTCCTTGGCTGGAACCCTGTGTGTGAAAAGGAGAAAGAGAGCTGAACATAGCATTCATTAAGTCCTTCTTCTTCTCCTCCTCCTCCTTCTTCTAGTTATTGTTTGAGAATTTCATACATGCAGATAATGCATTTTGATCTAACACAGCCCCCTCTCTTTGAATCCTCTTGCTTCTAAATCTTCCCAGCCCCATGGTTCCCTTTCAACTCCAGGTTCTCTTACATCCACTGAGGTCACTTAGTGTTGGATGGATGTGCTTGAGAGCAGGACTAGCTACTGAAGTAATGGGCCGCTTGAAGAAAGCTGACTCCCTGCCCCTCAGCAGTCAGTAGGGTGGGACAGAATAAACCCTTCCCTCACTCATGGTAAGATATTGGTTGGCTTGACTTTGTGCAGGTCTTGTGTCTGCAGGCTCTGCCACTCTGAGCGCCTGTATGCAACAGCCCTGTTCTATTTAGAAAACGCCGTTTCACTGTCCACTACATCAAGCTCTTAGAATTTTTCCACCCTCTCTTCCACCAGGATCCCTGAGCCTTAAGGGAAGCCTTATGTGGTATCTTCAAAAACAGGGTCTTACCCTCAAGTTCTGGAGGGTAACCAAGAACAACGGCGATACCCTGTGTGGTGGTTTGAATGTAATTGGCCCCCATAAGCTCATAGGGAGTGGCACTATTAGGAGGTGTGGCTTTGTTGGAGTAGGTTTGGCCTTGTTGGAGGAACTGTGTCAATGTAGGGATGAGCTTTGAGGTCTCATATACACTCGAGCTACACCTAGTGTTTCAATGTACTTCCTGTTGCCTGAAGATCAAGATGTAGCAGCTCCTACTCCAGCACCATGTCTGTGGGCAAGCCGCCATGCTCCCTGTCAGGATGATAATGGACCTCTGAAACTGTAAGCTGCCATCCCAATTAAATGTTTTCCTTTATAAGAGTTGCTGTGGTCATGGCGCCTTGTCACAGCAATAGAAACCCTAGCTAATGTGTGCGGGTAGCACTATGGGACCCCAGTGACAAATGGAGAAGCAGTAGCCCATACCCGGCACTGGGCTTTTTATTCGATAAGCTATAATGTCTTGAGGAGGCATTGGGCTTTTTATTCGATAAGCTATAATGTCTTGAGGAGGCATTGCTTCCCCCTGCCCCATGATAGGGAAACTCCATCGAAACTCCCTAGATGTGTATAAACATATATATTTAGTAAGCTTCTATAATAGTAGGTTCCGTATGGCATTTGCAAAGGTCTGTAATGTTCGCAATACTTCCTCCTCTGTCCTGTCCTTCCACCTCCCACCCATTTATCCCTTCCTGTTCCATCATTCTCCACCCTCTTCGTACCATCTATGTTCCTTTTCTCTTCCATTGAAATCCCCTCCCCATTTGTCCTTTGCTAGTTTACTGACTTCTGTGGATACTCCAACTGAAACATACACATATCTAAAGATTCAAAACTAGCATCCACACGTGAGAGAGAACTGTGGTACATATACACAATGAAATACTATTCAGTTATAAAGAATAATGAAACTATTAAATGCACAGGTAAATATATGGAGCTGGAAGTAATCGTTTTGAGTGAGGTAACCTAGATCCAGAAAGACAAACGTCCATACTTGCTGGCTGTGGATACAATGTAACCAGCTGCTTCAACCTCCTTGCTGCAGCGGCTTCCCCACCATGATAAGCTATAGCTTTGAACTGGAGCCAAATACACTCTTACAGCCTCAACTTGTTTTTGACGAGTTATTTTATCACAGTAATGAGAGAGAGAACTAAGACAGAAATTGGTGCTGAGAAGCAAGGCCATTGAAATGATAAAAGTGACTGTGTATTACTTACTGCTTAGGCCTTTAGAGCTGTTGTGTGGTTAGAATGTGGAAGAGCCTGGTGTTTAGGGCAAGGAAAGCCCTGACATGCTGAAAGCAGAGCTTAATGGGCCATTCAGGTGAGGGTCTGAAAGTCAAAAATACTGAGACAATCACGGACAGTGGAGGGTTGGTTCCTGAGGTCTCAGAGGACAAGTACCCAATCCGGAAATGAAACAGGAGGCGTGGAGCCATTCATGTAGTGTTTCGGCCAAGAATGTGGTTTTATTCTGCATGTAATCTTGAGAATCTGAGTCAAGTTGAATTTAAAGGTAATTTCACTAATTTGTTCAGTAGTGAAAATTTTCAGAGGAGGCCATTCAGGCTGGTGCTGACCAGTGGTGGTCCAAGGGGTAGGCTACAACAGGTTCTGGTAACCAACTCGGAGCGTCGGACATATGGCAGCGTGGCCTTTTCATGGAAGCTAAAAGATACAGGGTCTCATGGCATCCAGACCCACAGTTCTTAAATATATATGAAGCCAGGAAGTGTGTGTGTTGGGCTCAAGTCCCTGCCAGGAGGCCCTGCGAGGCCACTATGTGAAGCTTTGACATCAAGGCCTAAGTTCCAGTGGAGATGATGGCAGGACCCTAGGATCCCCGCTGAGGAAAGGGTGGCATGGAGCTTGTCCACGAGAAAGGCTGTGTGCTGCAGGTGACAGAGCCCGAGGGGTGGAGCCCAGACACTGTTGTCACAAAACCCCGGATCCCAGACATGGAGCCTCAGGATTTGGCGTTCGCTCTGCGGCAGCTTGGTCTTGCTTTTGTCCGACATTCCTTGCTGAGCCCTGGTTCTTCCATTTGGGAATGGTAATGTTTATTTTGTGCTATTGTGCAAGCATGTCATTTGGATTTTATTTTTTAATTACTTATTATTTCTTTTTTTTGAAATTATAATATAATTTCATCATTCCCCCTTCCTTTTCCTATCTCCAAACCCTCCCATATACCCCTCCTTATTCTCTTTAAAGTTCATGACCAATTTTTTTAAATTGTTGTTACATACATAGATGTATGTGTATATACATACACACACAGAGACAGAGGGAAAGAAAAAGGCAGAGAGAGGAGAGAGAGACAGAGAGAGACACACATAAATGCAACCTGCTTTGTCCGTATACTGTATGTATGTTTCCAGGAATGGCCTCATGGTGTTATGTAATTATTAGTATACTCTTCCTGCTCTTAGCATTCCTCAGTTGCCTGTAGTTGTTTGTGTAGAGGCCTCTTGGGCTTTACCCTGTCCAGGTTTACATGTCTACTGCTGTTGTCTTTGCTCAGCTCATATTTAAGCATTCATGTCGCTGAGACCTATGATTATAGCTTCTGGCATACCTAGGGGACACAATCTCCTAACTACATTTCAAATGTGTCCTCACACCCATGGGTAAGAGTAGTCCTCACCTCTTATCAAGGCCACTTCTCTTTGCAACAGATGGTGACCATTACAGAAAACCACAACCACTCAAAAGGCAGAGTTGCAGAGCCCAGGCCCAGTGTTTCCACTGGGACAAAATAACGTAAGGCCCAGTGATCATTTCAGAAAAGGGAACAGAACAATTATAAGAACCAGAGGACCATGGAGTTTGTCAAGAGATTGTGTCTCCTAGGGACGTCAGAAACTTGTTTGTGTTTTATAGGCACTCACCATGAGAGATTGCTTTGAATCTCAGATGAGATACAGTCTTTGGACTTTGAAAGTGCTGAAATTGTTAAATATAATGGAAACATTTGAAGTTGTATTTTATTTTGCCTTATGAGATGAACATGGCTCTTTGAGGACAAGACTATGATTTAGAATGATGTGTTTGGATGAATGTGAAATTGACAAGGGGTAGTGTTATGACTTTTTTTTCTTTCTTTCGAGACAGGGTTTCTCTGTGTAACAACCCTGGCTGTCCTGCAACTTGCCTTGTAGACCAGGCTGGATTAAAACTCACTGAGATCCACCTGCCTCTCTGCCTCCCAAGGGCTGGGATTAAAGGTGTGCACCGCCATGATTTTTTTTTTTAATCTGAACTGTTAACATGGTGAGATCTAGAAACACCTGGGAGGCAGGCCTGGGGGGGGGGGGCGGGTTCCATGAGTGGGTTACCTGAGGCGAGAAGACCTACACACACATACTATCGGTGACACCCTTGATTTTAGGAGAAATGAGCTGTGAAGGAGCATGGGTTACTCTCTGCTTCTTGACTACAGATGCAAAGTAACCAGCTGCCTCAAGCTCCTGTTGCTGTGACTTCCTGCTGTGGTGGACTGTTAACTGAGAAACGTGAGCCAAGACAAATTTTTTCTCCCTTAAGTCAATTCTGTCAAGATGTCTTATCACAGCAATGGGAAGATTGATCAACACAGTTACAAACAACAGAGAATACAATTTGTGATAGTTAATCTTAATTATCAGTTTGACTGGATGTAGGTCACTTAGGATACACACCTCTGTGTGTGTGTGTGTGTGTGTGTGTGTGTGTGTGTGTGTGTGTGTGTGACTGAATGTGGGTGGTACCATCCCATGAGATAGGGTTGTAAACCAAATGAAAAGGAGAAAAGGAGTAAAGCAGATGAGCATCGGCAGGCTCCTCCCCACTTTCTACATTGGCCACTCCCACTGCCATCGATTCCCCACTATGATGGACTGTAGTCTTCTGAACTGTGAGCAAAATAAACTTTTTCCCTCTCTTAAGTTGCTCTTTGTTAGAATTTTATGACCATGATGAGTAGAGTGACTAATACAAAATTAAATCTGCTTTTTAAAGGCAGGTGTGATGGCTCATGTCTATCTGCATGCCAGCACTTGGGGGCCTGGGGCAGGAGAATTACTACCATCCACATACCACTCTGGCTAACTGTACTCATCCTACACACTTCGTGCTACCACTCAGAGAGATCACAGAGAGTCTTCACACAGCATCAATATACATGTGGCCATCTGGATAACTATTCCCCCTTATCTGTGCTCATTACCTGTTTTTTTGATTACTTCCTGGTTCGTTTTCACATTCCTGAACCTAACTAATCCAGTGCGTATCCTGAGAATATGTTCAATGCAAGTTTGTTGAATGAGTAATACATAGGGTAAATATTACATCTAATCAAAAGAAAATGAAGTCACCAACCAAAGCATGTAATTTTGACTACTTAAGGCCATATTAAATTTTACTTCAATTTTATGCCAATTCTGGAAAATGATCTTTCTGAATTATCTAATTTAGTTGTATTTAAAGACTCAACTTTATTTTTTCTTAGCACTTGGAGCCAGTATTTTTATACTGGGTACCTGTAAAGACACACAATGGCCCCTTAAGATATCTAGTTTTTTTCTGTCTAGTGTATCTTCTATGGATAATTCATTAGCTTTTTGTAGGGCAGTATTCCTCTGTATGAAGGTCATCCTTCCTTGGGTTTTTGGTCCCTTATTTCTAAAATATGCTCCTTTATTTCTTCTAACTCTTTGACTAAATTTGGCAACCTACTGTGCCTGGCCTACTGCCCATCCTGCTAGAACATTCCACCCTTTCAAAGGTAACTTTTGCTTTCCAAGGTGACATTTAACAAGCAAACTTGACTATCATAAGTTTCAGTATGAAATTCATTTCAAAGGAAGAAACTTTTTCTCTGTGACAATTTTATTCTTTTCTTTCTTTCCATTTCTTCTGTGCTAGAACCCACTTGATGAAAATTTGTCCCTTTATTTAAAAGCTTTAAAACACATAGTTTAGCTCACCCATACTACCACTGTAAGTCCAGGTCCAGGTTCATTTGGTAACTGCATCCACACACTCTCTGGGTGACTCTGGACCAGGTATCTCATCCCATGCCCTCTCTCCAGACTCTGATCCAGCTGGGGGCAACATCCATGGTGAACTTCCAATAGATTTCAAACCAAAATTAATCAGCAGAGATAAAGGAAACTTTGTTCTGATCAAGTGTAGTGGTTTAAATGAGAAATACACCCCAGAATCTTAGGCATTTGAATACTTGGTTCCCAGTTGGTGGGGCTGTTTGAAGAGATTTAGATCACCTAGGTTTCTGGGAGAAAGTTCATCATTGGAGGTAGGTATTGAGCATTAAAAAGCCTTTTCTAATTCTAGTTTTCTTTCTGCTTTGTGCTTTCAGTTCAAAATGTGAACTCCCGGTTCCTGTTCCTGCTGCTGTGCCGGCTGCCGGCCACCATGCTGTCTTTGCTGCTATGGACTCTAACGCTCTGAAACCATAATGAAAAATAAACTCTTTCTATGAGTTGCCTTGGTCATGGTGTTTTGTCACAGCAACAGAAAAGTAACTAATACACCAAGAGAACAATTAACCAAGAAGACATTACAATTCTAACTCTGGCGCACTCAATTTCATAGAAAGCATTCTACTGGACTTCAAGTGACAGATCAACCTCAACTCAGGTGTTGTAGGTGATTTCAATACCCAGCTCCAATAGCTAGATAATCAGTACAAAAAAATACCAGAGAAACATCAGAATTAAATGGTATCACACATCAAATGGACTTAACCGATCTCTACAGAATATTCCACTCAAACACCAAAGACTATGCATTCTGCTCAGCAACCCATGGAAGCTTCTCTAAAACAGAAATCCTGGGACACAGACAAATCTTAAATTCAGAAAGATTGTAATAACTGTGCATATCCTATCTGGCCGTACTGCAGTAAAACTTAAAACTGACAGCAAACAAGTTCTAGTAAGTGCACAGACGCTTAACTCAATAATAAATGGGTCAAAGAAGAAAACAAGGAAAAAGAAAAAAATGTAATACAAATTGCTAAAATGGTCTTTTAATAAAAAACCCGTAGCCAGATATTGGAGTAAACGCTGAAAGATCAGAGAGACAAAGGAACAAGCCACGGCCACCTCTTACCTCTAGGACTCAGCCTGGAAAGGCCTCAGCCGATAGTCCTCTAGCCAAATGAGCTTCCTCAGCTGAAAAGATCTCAAGTGCTGCAATTAAAGGCGTGTGACTCCCAAGTACTGGGATTAAAGGTGTGTGCCACTACTGTCCGGCTCTGTTTCTCTTCTAGACTGAGTCAATCTCATGTAGTCCAGGGTGGCTTTGAACTCACAGAGATCCAGATGGATTTCTGCCTTTCAAGTGCTAGGTTTTAATCACAGCATTTAAGATCTCATGCCTTTGCTTGGGAAGCACACGCAGGCCTTTAATCCCAGCACTAGAGAGGTTGAGAAAGGAAGTGATATGGTGGGCGGAGAAAGGTATATAAGGTGTGAGGAGACAGGAACTAAAGCCTTTTTGGCTGAGGAAGCTCATTTGGCTAGAGGCCTATTGGCTGAGGCCTTTCCAGGCTGAGGAGTCCTAGAGGTAAGAGGTGGCTGTGGCTTGTTCCTTTGTCTCTCTGATTTTTCAGCATTTACCCCAATATCTGGCTCTGGGTTTTTTATTAAAAGACCTTTTAACATTCCAGTTACAAAAAAATCCTGAAACTCAATAAGAATGAAAACACAACATGGCAAAACCTCCTGAATACATTAAAAGCAGTCCTGTGAATAAGACTTATAGCTATAAGTATCTCCATTAAAAAAATCAGAACAAATAAGCAATTAATGATGCAACTCAAAACTTTGAGGAAGCAAGAACAAACCAAATCCATATCTAGCAGATAGCAAGAAATAATAAAAATCAGAAGAGCAGAAATTAATGAAATAGAAACAAAGGAAAAAATACAAAGAATCAATAAATCTAAGAGTTGGTTTGCTTACAAGATAAACAAGATCAACAGACCTTTGGCCCAAGTAACCAAAGGAAAAGGAAGAGATGACTGAAATGAACAGAGAAGCACTACAACAGACACCATAGAAATTCATAATATTCTAAGGGAATATGTTACTATACCCTTAAGTTGGAAAACCTAAAAGAAATGGATACATTTCTAGATTCATCCAAACCACCTAAAATGAAACCATTAAGAGATCAGCAACCTAAAAATGGAAACAATAAAAAACAAAAACAAACAAAAAAACACTAATAAAAGTCTAGGCCCAGATGGATTCACAGCAGAATTCTACTAGACTTTCAAAGATCTGCTGTGAGTCCTTCTTAACATATTTTAAATATAGAAAGAGAAGGAGCACTCCTAAACTCCTATGATTTGTCACTCTAATACTAAAGCCAGGTAAAGACACAAGGAAAAAAGAGAGAAAACTACAGGCCAATATCCCTGGTGAACATAGATTCAAAAATCCTCAATAAAATACTTACAAACTGAATACAAACATACATCAAAAAGAGTATTCATCATGAGCAAGTTGGCTTTACCCAGGAGATGCAGGGATAGTTCATCATATCAACATATTTATTCAGTCAATAAGTGTAATAAATAGCATAAATGGACTTAAAGACAAAAATCAAATGCTCATTTCAATTAATGCAGAAAAAGCCTTTGACGAAGTCTAACTTGGCTCCATGATAAAAGTTTAAATTGAGTAGGACTAGAGGGAACACACCTCAACACAATAAAAGCTATATACAAGACCCATAGCCAACATTATTCTAAACAGAGAAACATTTGATATTGTGCTCAAACACTAGCTGGGGCAATAAGGCAAGAGAAACAAAGTAAAGGAATATAGATGTAAAAAAAAAACCCAAAACACACAAGCAAACAAAATAAAACAAAACAAAAAAAAACCCTCATGCCTGGTATGCTAAATGTAGCCAGGATCCTGTGGGTGAAGAGGTTATAGCCCCTAGGAGAATCTGCTACTACACTGTGGCTAAATTAATATAGTTTCCAACTGCCTTCTAATTACTTATTCTTAGACCCATAGATAAGTGAAGCTCCCACCTGTCATCAATACAGCAGACAGAAGCTATGACAGATCTACAGCAGTGACCTCAGCATGCCCACCTCCAAATGGGCTGTAACATAATCCCTTCACCGAGGGCTCAGGGAACACTGCAGAAAGGGGGTGGAAAGATTGTGAGAGTCTGAGGACCTAGATTGCTGATGGAGGTATTATCAGTATCTGACACACATGTAGGTATCTGACGGGACTCTATACCTATGAACTCTCAACAATATGTTTGTCTCCACAAGACCTGTAAAGACTGCACCAGTTAAAATGCTGTGGTAGTTTGAATGTAATTGTCCCCCTCAAATTCACAGGGGCTGGTACTATTAGATTAGGAGGGGCGTCTTTGTTGGAGTAGGTGTGGCCTTGTTGGAGGAAGTGCATCACAGCGTGAACACAGACTCCTTCAGCTGCCTGTGGATCCCAATGTAGAGCTCTCAGCTCCTCCAACACATTGTCTGCCTGTGCAATGTCATGTCCCACGACGATGAAAATGGACTGCACCTCTGAACCGTAAGCCACCCCAATTAAATGCTTTCCTTTGTAAGAGTTGCCTTGGTCCTGGAGTCTCTTCACCGCAATAGAAACCCCAACTAAGACAAATGTCAACATAGATGGAAAAATATTCCACAAGGTCCAACCTCTAGATGAAGAACTATAGGCAATTAATGGCTGCTGAAGAAGAAAAACCAATTTTCTTTGGGGTTGAGCCCTAAACCCTATGTGGTCAGTTACAAGCACATGCACACAGAACAACACTAATTGGGCTCAGTGGATTGGTTTTCTCTGTCTTTCTGTATTATATATATATATGTGTGTGTATCCATCTCTCTACAATAATTATAGAAGAAGAGGTTATGGATTTCAGAGGGAGTGGAAGGGACATGGGGAGAGGTGGAGAGAGAAGAGGAAGGGGTAAAAATGAAGCAAATCCAGTGTACTCATGTGTGAAATTCCCAAATAAAAACAGACAAGATTATTTCTCTTGCAGGGCTTCTTCTGTAAGTTTTGTTGTTTCTTTAAAGTTATTGCATATGTGTTTCTTTCCTATTTGGAGTTTGTTTATTTATTCCTAAAATTTCTCCCTTTGACAATTTTCATGAACAGGAGTGAGAAATCTACATGGAAGCTAAGAGGAGGAAGAAACACCTCAAATATTTATATTTTTATAAATCTTTCCTATTTCTGTTAAAAAATTTAGTAGGCAAGGTGATCTCTTACATTTACTCTACCCTGTAATTATTCTAACCATTGGAATTGTTCTTTGTAGAAGACTCTCTTGAGGAAGGTTACAAGGTTTTAAAGCTCTATGCGTAGATAACAGAACTATGCCTGGCTTCAACCTTTGCCTGTTTCTTCCCATGCTTCTCCAGAGCGTGGGTGAATGTGGTGTGCACAGCCAGCACATGCCTGGGACAGCACGTTTATCCTTACTTTCTAGGTCCTTCAGTCTACCTGTGTCCTTGTCTTTCTCAGATCCCTGAACAAGGAAAGCCACCAAGATCATAGGCCAAATGTATGCCCTCTTGTGAGAAATACATTTTTAATAGAAAATCAACATTATTATCTTAACTTATTATATTATCTTTAAAACTGTTCCTTATGATTATTGACTTAAAACACTTGAATGACTATTTACAAGGGAATCACTTGCAGCAATTGTGAGCTCTTATTTCAGAGGAAACATGCCTAAAGCAACTCTGTCTGACTGTAATATGTCCAGGAACTCCTTAGCCGGACAACACTAAGGAGGTGAGCCCATATGCTCACTAAAGATATTGGTTAAACCAAGCTGTGTGTGATACCATATACCTTTAGCTACAAAGGTCTTCAGAGTAGAGATGGCTTCCTTAGCTTGTGTGCCACCGAGCCACCTAGGAGTCCAGGTCAGAGGGACCTTGCACACCCATCGATGCCCACAGCTACTGTCTTAGTTTCTAACACGTTTTTAACAAGGAGTTTCTACTTTCCATCTTATACTGAGACCTGTAAATTATGTAGTTAGTATTACTAGGAAGTAGACTATAATAAGCATAGATTAAGGGAGAAAAAGTACATTTAATTATATACACACTTTTCACAGAATCAAGCCAGTGCATTCAAGAAAGCAAAGGGATTCCCTTCCCTCACCTTGCCTATTTTTCACTTTAATCATTTTATATGTGAATATGGTCTCTTAAAGAATGTAAGAGAAGAATAAAGAACGGGAAGGATAAGATGGAATTTTTATATTAGAAGAAATTATACTAGTTAGGGGAATATCACAGTCAGTGACTTGAACATGGAAGAGCAAGTATCTCCCAAGGCTTGGGGATCATGGTGGACGAGGGTGTGGGAAGGTTTAAGAGGTGGTGGAGAACTACAAGCAAACAGTGTTTCCCAGACACAGCAGTGCCCCTGTACAAACTAACTCAGTGGTTGTGACAGCATCCCAGGGTCAAGGCAGACAAAATCTCAGCTTGCAGAGGGGAGGTGGACATTAAGTCCCACTGCTAGCTGAGGGGTTATTGGCAATTGATGGCTGCTGAGAGAGGGAGAGGCAGTTTTCTTCAAGAGTGTAGCTCCTGATAGATCAATTGCTCTCCAGTGGAAGGCCAGACATCCAAGAATACATGAGTGGCACAAATTTGACTCTGTGATGTTTGTTTGTTTGTCTGTTTGTTTGTTTTTAAAGACACAAAGGTTTTGGATCTGAGCAGAGTTAGGGGAGTTGAATATGATCAAAACATATTGTACAAAATTCTCAACGACTACACACACACACACACACACACACACACACACACACACACACACACGTATATGAATATACAACAGAAGCCTAGATCACCTTAGAAACATCTCGGAAAACAACAGGCAATAAAGCCAAATATAGACAGTTTTATTTTGAGTGCTGTATTTGAACTTTGGAAAGGAGTCATGTTTTAGGGAGAACTTTTTCCAGATGTTTGTCATTGCTGCTGACGTTGATTCAGAAATGAGGTTGCAATGGTTGCTATCCCTGCTCTACTCTGGGAGGCAAAACATCATAGTACAGATCCAGGTCTCCAGGAAGGCGGGTTAAACGCCCCTTCCCCCCAATACACACACATGCACTCCAAGCTGAATCACCATGGCAAGTCTTTTAAAGACTCTGAATGTCTGACCCAGTTGTAGACCTGGGTGACTATCACTCATTTCATGAGGGTGTTTGTGATGATTAAAGATAACGCATGTGAAATGTTTTAGCCAATCACCAGGCATTGAGTCAGGTGTTACTCTTACTATTATTCATCTCTCTTCTTCTATGGAGAGTTATATATAAAAAGATCCAGCTTTTCTGGGAGAGTCTGCATAAAAAGTTTAACCTAATGTTGCTATAATATTAACACAGGAGAAAAGGTTGTTAATCCAGCAGAGCATGAACAGGCAAGGGAAGCTTGGTAAACACTGTGTAAACTGGGCTTCAAGGTTGAAGATGTGGAAGGAGTGTGGCCCACACCAGGAAACGCACAATTAATTCCTGTGTAAAAAACATTTTCCTCTTACTTTAGTGTGAATTGCATTTGAAATTCAAAAATGCTTAATTTCCCTGGCCATGAATGAAAACTAACAGCTGCTCTCTATAGAAGTTTCAGCTTACAAACATGGTCCTATTTTACAACAGATGAGATCCTGTGGCTGGAAAATAACAGGATATGGAATCTTGATTCCAACATTGGTGATACTTCTCCTTCATTGCCCATGTACTCTAGCAAGTATTTGAAGACATATAATACTATGTTTGGAAAAATGACTTCTGTAAGATAGCTTATGAAAGATGGGTGAATGTACCCTATAGCCCAGCATTGTTGGGTACTTAGGCATTAATTCTCCTCTCCCACAACTGGGTTCCATACATTATAAAATTGTCAAATTCATGGTCACAGAATCCCAATAGCAGATACAGTGGCCACACCCAACGTGAATATGAACTCACTTGCAACCCAGTTACATCTAAAATCAACCCTGAGTTTATTCAAGAGTATTAAGTTTCAAACTTTAAGAAATCCTTATTATATACTTTAACATCTGTACCAAAAAACTACCCAATCTCCATAGTAGAAACCCTTATCTACTGATAACAGGCCGTCCGAGGAGAACTGCAGAGAGCTGTTCTTTAGATATTCTCTCTTGCAGTCCAGCCACACAGAATGTAGCCTTTCCTTGGTGTAGAATACTGTGCTCACCTTGTTCAGATTCAAGTCAGACAGGGCCTGGGGCCTGTCAGAGTCACCGCCCTTTAGATGTTTACTCTTTCCAGTGGATAATGGCCCACCCATCTCATACCTTTCCTGTCTCCAACAGGGTCCAGCTGCAATGAATCATAATCTAAGACAAGACTGCATTATTTTCTCGGTGACTGGCTTGCAGGAGAAAATGAACTCTTCTTTTGCAGCCACCAAGCGATGAGAAATAGTATAGTGCTTCTTGTTGTAAGGTTAGTAATAGCCAGACTTTCTTGTGTGCTGAGCTGAGCACAGTTTTTATCACAGATGTAAGTCAGCCAGGGGGAAGCACAGGAAAGCACAGGTGCACCTGGGATGAGACCTTTGTTGGGTTGAGCTCTAGTTCTTCAAGCGGCCTCCTCTAGAACGTTCCACGAGGGGAATTTCACTTGGGATTTATGAACAGAATTTTGACCTTCTCTAGTGGAAATGGGACATTGGCTTCCTTCTTTTCCTTGTAGCCGGGTAAGCTCTGAGATACCCTGGGAACCACAGTGAAGTTTGTGCATGCATGTCTGCCTCCTCCTTGTCTTCATTCTGATTTTCTGTTTTTATCCTTTTGTAAGTTGATTGCAATAATTTTTTAAGAGAAGTGGGGTAAAAATACAACTAAAGATGAGTTTCCTGTAGTTGCCAGAGATGTTGTCAGAAAGAGCAAAATGCCAAATATCTTGTAGTGTCCTTGGAGAATCAAAAGGCAGATGCAGCTTACCCAGTCCCAAATCCATGGCCAGGAGTTATGCTCTCAAACTTGAAAGTCTGTAAGAATCGTACCCCAGGAGGTGGAGGCTGTTGAGAGATAATTCCTGGGCCCTCGCCCAGAATTTAGACCCAATAGATATGGCAGGGGGGTTGAATGTTTATTGTTTTGTTTTATTATTCTTTTGTTATTCAATGCTAGAGATGGAAACCCAGGGCCTTGTGCATGTTAGGAAAGGAGCTCTACCACTGAAGTTTACATGTCTGGCCCTAAAATTTTACATTTTCAACAAGCCCCCCAGGTAATGCTGATGCGGCTATTGGGGACTCAGACTCAGAACTACTGGCCTGGAAGAGATTTTATATATATATATATATATATATATATATATATATATATATAATTTCTGTCACCTTTATTTTGCCAGAAGAGAGTTATGGGATCCCATGAAGTTGAATTCATTATCCTCCTGTCTCAGATTACAGGCATGCATCCATTTTTTAGGAAGACACATCAGTAAAGAAGTTATTAACATGAAGTGTGTGCACTGACTGGTTTTGTGTGTCAACACAACTGGTTTTGTGTGACACAAGCTAGAGTCATCAGAGAGGAAGACGCCTCAGTTGAGGAAATACCTTCATGTCGTCCAGCTGTAAGGCATTTTGTCAATTAGTGATCAATGGGGGAGGACCCAGCCCATGGTGGATGGTGCCACCCCTGGGATGGTGGTTCTGGGTTCTCTAAGAAAGCAGGCTGAGCAAGCCATGGGGACCAAGCCAGTAAGTAGCACTCCTCCATGGACTCTGCATCAGCTCCTGCCTCCAGATTCCTGCCCTGTGTGAGTTCCTGTTCTGACTTCCTCCAATGATGGACTATGATCTGGAAGTGT
>CABHPH010150949.1:24152-59367 GCA_902168325.1 Peromyscus nudipes | reverse complement strand
CTGGGATTAAAGGTGTGGCTTTCTGGGATTAAAGGTGTGTATCACCGCGTCTGGCCGTTTCCAATGTGGCCTTGAACTCACAGAGATCCAGAGGGATTTCTGTCTCTGGAATGCTAGGATTAAAGGCGTATGCTACCACTGCCTAACCTCTATGTTTAATATTGTGGCTGTCCTGTTCTCTGACCCCAGATAAGTTTATTAGCATACACAATATTTTGGGGAACACAATACCCCCACACTGGATGCTTTACAAATGGCAGTCAATATTTCTGAGTCTGTTCTACATGCAGTAATATAATATTCCCATTTCTTCCTCTTAATACAAAGAATAGATATTTCCAACATCCAACTAACCTGTCCTCAGCTATTATTTTACCTACATGTAAATTAAATCAGTTCCAGTAACACAAAGAGGGAGATTAACTCTAGGTTGTTGAAGACGGTGGTACTGGACCTGACATCCTTGATCGGGGTCCATTCATTGAGTATTTTCACAGAGAAGATTGTATGTGGCATACCCTCTTGAGAAATAGCTCATTAAAGCTTCTGCATAATGGATGGTGAAGTAGTTTAGCAAAAGAAAACATAATTAGTCACGCAACCTCGTCCTTCATCCTGAGTGACAGAACCACTTCCCCAAACACAAGGACATTCCAAACAGCATTAGCTGTGCCCTTTTCTGATGGGAAGGAGACTGGACCATTTCACTGTATATTGTAAAGAACCAAGCCAATGTTCTCTTAGAACTGCCCCAAAGTCTACCAACTGTGTGCCATGCTTGGTTTGAAGCTATTTAGAAAAGGAAATGCTTGAAAGCCAACTGGAAATAACCTGTTCACAACTATCAGCTGGAGGCACTACCTTTGGGGCGGGTTAGCCAGGCCCTTTGCCAACTGCCAAGCTGTGATATTGAAAGGATGCTTAGGGAATTCCTGAATCTCTAGCATCTTTTGCCAATCATGTTAATTTGCTATGTTGCAGAAAAGTCTAGAAATATTTCCTGGCTAAAATATAATTCTGTTTGTTTTCTACATAAATTGGTTAGTTAATTGCTTCAAATCTACTTTTGAGTAACCTCTAATATAATCTCAAATTTAAAAATTATGTATACACATCACAGATCAATTAGTGATGGTGAGATATTAATTATGAAATGATCAAAATGTGATATTCAAATAATTAAAATGTAACCTTGGGGATCCTGGGAGATAAGAACTGCTAGATTTTTAGAGATCTAGACCCAGCTTTCTGATTTTGAAAGCTTGGGGCTTGGAGAAGATGGTTGCTTTCCTTGATAACTCACATCAAGTTAGTAGCAAAGCTGAAAGTAGTGTGAAATTCTCTCTGGGCTTTCAGTACTGTCCTTTCTCACCACTCCAAGCCTTCTTCATCCCCATGCTTTCTCAGCAGCTTTTCCCCAGGAAACAAGGCAATGCCTTCTAACACAATTTGTATCTACTCATCCATCCATCCATCCATCCATCCATCCATCCATTTGTCCCTTTTTTATCAGAGGAAGGGGAAGGAGAAAAGTAGATGTTATAACATTACATTTTCATATGTCATGATAAATAAATACGTGAAACTCTTATGTTCCTAGTATCTCTAAGATGTGGAGAATGAGAGAGAACAAGGGTCAAGAAGCTATAAACGCAGCCTTGGGGAATATACAAAGAGTGTTTGGCTGTTGCTATTAGATTATCTGGTATTATATATTAAATGTGATAGTCTTAAAAAAAACTATAAGAGGGAAAGAGAACTTGGGGGAGCGGGAGATCCCAACTGGATCAAGTACAGAGAGGAAACACAAGGAATGTTCATGATAAATGAAGACCACATGAGAATAAGAAGGAGCAAAGTGCTGGAGAGGCCCACAGAAATCCACAAAGATGCCCCCACAATAGACTGCTGGCAATAGTCGAGAAATAGCCCGATCTGACCTACCCTGGTGATAGGATGGCCAAACACCTTAATTGTCATACTAGAAACCCCATCCAGTGACTGAGGGAACTAGATGCAGATATCCACGGTCAGGCCCTGGGTGGAGCTCCGGGAGTCCAATTGGCGAGAAGGAGGAGGGTTTATGTGAGCTAGAGTTGTTGGGACCAGGGATGGATGGAATACAGGGACAAGTGGCCAAACAAATGGAAACACATGAACTGTGAACCAATGGCTGAGGGGCCCCCAACTAGATCAGGCCCTCTGAATGGGTGAGACAGTTGATTGGCTTGATCTGTTTAGGAGGCATCCAGGCAGTTGGACCGGGTCCTGTGCTCAGTGCATGAATTGGCTGTTTGAAACCTGGGGCTTAGTAGAGACCCTTGGCTCAGCCTGGGAGGAGGGGACTAGACCTGCCTGGGCTGAGTCCACCAGGTTGATCTCAATCCTCGGGGGAGTCTTTGCCCTGGAGGAGATGGAAATGGGGGGTGGGCCGGGGAGAGGGGGGCGGGGTGGCAGGAGGGGTAACGGGGTGATCTATGACTGATATGTAAAGTGGAATTATATTGTAAAATAAAATAAAATAAATTATAAAAAAAAACAAAACAAAACAAAACAAAACTATACAATTCTTAAAGCTCATGGCCAGAGACCTGGTGTACACACCATGGCAGATCAACTAGAGACAGGTGGGAAGAAATAACTGACTCCCCAAAGTTGTCTTCTGATTGCCACATGTATTTGTGTACATTTTTTGCACACACAAATTAATAATAATAACAAAAATGATAAAAATAAAAATAAAATAAAAGTATTTTGACAAGCTAGTTCTATAGTTTTCTTGTACCTCAGTTTAATAACTGCTTAATTTCTTGTTATCTACTTATTGTAATTCTAAAATTCTATTTGTTCTACTAAAATGTTTTTGTGAATATATAAAATTTACATGTTGTCACAGATATGCACAACTAGTTGACAATTTCAGAGTTAGTTTTAGTATTCTGTTCTACATTTTATGACCTGAAGTGGAGAAAGCATATGGCTTTTGATTTCTCTGCATATGAGTTCAATGACAGCTTCTCTAATCACCGACTAGGTGTCTGAGATAGTCATTTATTATTTAATGAACGTTATATTTTATTTTCAGATATGAGAATGAAACTATAAATGATGTGGTAGCTATTCTTGGTTGTCAAGTTGACTTCATCTGGAATCAACTAAAATAAAAACAATGGGCATTTCAGAGAGGGATTTCCTTGGTCAGATTATTTGAGAGTGGAAAATCCACCTTAAATATGGATGGTACCTCTCGGATAAAAAGAAATGGCAGAAGAAAACTGCTTTTTCTTGCTTGCCTTCACTCTCACTGGCAAGTTCATCTATCCTATCGCTGAGGCATTCCTTCACCAGTATGAGAACCAGTTTCTTCTGGATTCCAACACTGACTAGACCAGCAACTTTCTAGGAATCCTCCAGGCCTTCATGGCCAAATTGGGACTGTGAGACATCCAGGCTTGTGGACAGAACAGCTATAGATTTCTTGGACTCTGCAGTATGAGACATCCATTGTTGGACTACCTGGGCCATATCCTGTAAGAAAGTATCATGAATCCCATATATACACATATATTCTATCAGCTCTGTTTCCTTAGAGAATCATGACTAATACAAGTGGCCAGACTTTGCAATGATTAGAAAGAATGGATTTACAGTCATTGAGCACCAGAAAAGCCCATCATATAGTGTTTATTGCTACTTTCTTCCTGTGTCTTGGTGTCAGTATATATTGGGGTCAATGTCTAGTGATGAGAACATATTTGGTTAATCAAAATTTTATTTTACAAAATTTTATTTTTTGCACACCACCCTTTCACCTGCATTGTAAATTTTGGGTCATTTCAGTCAATTGTTTTTAGTTTATGTTACTACAGAATATTAACATTTTACTGGCTACGCTGAAAATGTCAAAAATACTGATATTTCTCCCATCATCATTATTCTATATAGTTATCGTCTGGTGGTGAAAACAGGTGATGCTTCTTAAAAGACTTCAGGTGTGTAAGTATTACCAACTATAATTGTGCTGTATACTAGATCCAGACTTATTGATCCTACAAATGAAATTATGTCCCTGAGGTGATACCTCCTCTTACGTCTGAGTCCCAACCTCTGGTAGTCACCATTCTACTCTCTGTTGCTATAAATTAAATCTTGAGTTCTTAGATTCCCATGTAAATGTGGCCGTACAGTATTTGGTATACTGTGTCAGATTCATTCCACTTAGTGTTCTTAAAGTAATGTTTTTTTTTTAAATCTGAATAATATCCCATTACCTGTGTATCTGTGAATTTAAATGACATTTTTGTTATCTATTTATCTGGCAGTAGACATTGTAAATAATGCTGCAGTGTATCGGGGAGAACAGCTATCTCTGACACACTGACTTTGTTTTTTGATAGGTACTCAGAAGCAGGATTACTGGGTTATATGGTCCTTTTCCTCTTATTTTTAGGGGTGTGCTGTACTGTTTTCAGTAATGACTGTACCAATTTTCACTTTTACCACAAATGTGCAAGAATTCCTGTGGTATCTTCACTGACACTCATTTTCTCTTGTCTTGTGGGTGCTATCTACTCTAGATGGGCTACCCCTCTGTGGTTTGACTTTATTTCCCTGATGACTGGTAATGTTGAGCACTTGTGATTCACTCCCTAGTCCATCATACATCTTCTTGGAAAACATGCCTATTAAGGATTCTTTGCCAATTTGTGAAACATGTTTATTTTGTTTTTTTTTGGTTGTTGTTGAATTGTAAGAGTTTCTTAAGTGTTTTGGGCATTAGCTTCTTTTTGAGTATATGACTTGTAAATATTTTCTCTTACTCTGTAGCTTGCCTTTCCATTTTGTCATTTTCTTTGTTGTATAAAGCTTTTTAGCTAGATGCAACGTCACTTACATGTGCCATTTATGCCCGTGTTTCAGGTGTATGTTTCAAGGAGCTTTATTGTTTTGGGATCCATGTTTAAGATTTTAATCCAGTGAGTTCATTTTTATGTATGTGGTAAGATATGGTACAATTTGATAGTTTGTTTGTGGTTGTTCAGCTTTTGGAAAACTAGATTCTTTTCCCTCATGTTATACCTTCACTGCCTTTGTCAAAACTTAATCTGCGTGTATACCTTGTTTCTTTCGGGGGCTCTTTTTGGTTCCACTGGTCTAGGCATCTGAATTTATGCCAAGATCATATTGTTGTCATTTCTGTAAGTTTGTTACATAATTTAATATCAGGAAGTGTGACGAAGCCAGATTTACTTCTCTTACTTCAGAGCACTTTACAGTTTGGGGTAGTTGTTGTTCCCGTAAACTTTAGAATTATTTTTTCTATTTCTTTGAAAAATACCACTGGAATTTTGGTAGAGATTGCACTGAATCTGTAGATGGGCGTTTAAATAATTTGAGTTCTTCCAGTCAATGAACATAGGAATCCTTTATTTTATTTTTATCATCTTCAGTTTCTGTCATTAATATTTCTGTAATTTTCAATGTACAGATATTTCAAATTGTTGGTTAAATTTGTTCCTGAGCATTTTATTATTTGTGATGTTGCTGCTAACCAGACTGTGTTTTACATTCTTTTTGGATAGTTTGATGTCCATCTACAGAAACACAAACTTTTATGTTGATTTTGAATCATGTAATTGTACTGAATTTATTCACAGGTTTTTTTCAGTGTAGCCTTCAGGATTTCCTATGTATAGATTACATCACAAAAACCCCCAGAATCTTAATATCAGCCCTCTGATTTGCATGACATTTATTCTTCCCTTGTAGACTTGCTCTGGCTGGTCCTGTCAATATATTACCCACTAGGAAGTACAGAGAGTGTCTAACTCACCTTCTTCTTCAGCTTTGCACTGGTTATGTTTTTCCAACGTGGCATGGAAAGAGGGAAGGACTCTTAGTTGGGAGATTTCTTCCATCAGACTTGCCTGTGTCTTTTCTTAGTTGAAATAACCAATCAACTGCCAGTTTTGTCTATTTTTATGAGCACAACTCATTTTCATAGATTTTTTTTTCTGTTGCTTCCTAGCCTATTTCTTTTATTTTTACTCTGATGCTCGCTATTTCCCTTTTTTTCTATGAACTCTGAAGTTAATTTGTTGTTGTTTTCTGATTCCTCAAGGTGTAAAAATAATTTGCTTTTTTTGAGATATTTCTTTCTTTCTTTTTTTTTCAGAGTTAAAAGCCCAAGAGGTCAGAGTAGTAGCTGAGAGCTGATACTAAAAACCCTTTCTTACCCTTTGCTGCCTCTGTCATCCTTCACCTCAAAAAGAGACCTACTACCTGTATATCAGTCTTTTTATTGACTTTCTGTTTTGCCTTCTCATTGGTTGTAAACCCAATCACATGACCTCCTCATCACCGCCTGTCTATACAGACCTCCAAGTCTTCTATGGTTGGTATTGAGATTAAAGGCGTGTGTCTCCATGCTGACTGTATCCTTGAACACACAGAGATCTGCCTGTCATGTGATTGGGATTAAAGGTGTGCACCACCACTGCCGGGCTTCTGCTATGGCTTGCTATTAGCTCTGACCCCCAGGCAACTTTATTTATTAACATACAAATCACATTTCAGTACAAATAAAATATCACCATATTTCCCCTTTTCTATTTTAATAAAAAGAAAAAAAGAAAAAAGTTATAACTAATATAAGAAAAACTATATACAAAAGTACAATAACTATATACTATATATACAAGCAATAAATACCTAAACAATGTCTAGTCCATTTACATTTGAAAAATTCAGAGAAAATAATTCCATTTTCTATACTATTTTGGTAAGTCCAAAATGTACCTGATTCACTTTCTGTCCTAACTTATATTACTAACAGAACTATCTTATAACGTCTTTCAAATTTATACACTTACACCTCTTTAGTGAGTTTCTTTTCTAGAATTCTTAACAAGGAAAACTATAATTATCTAAACTTTAACTATAACTATCTAATCTTCAACTCCCTCAGAGACCCAAGAAGGAAATATTACCTAACAAAAATAAAAACAGGAAGTGCATGCAAGCAGCTTCCAAAAAAAAAAAAATGTGAGTTGACAGAAACAGCCAGCTGCTTGGACAGTCACCTGAGGTTTCTCCGCAGTGTTGGTGCATCATCTTCAGCCTATAGGCTTAGCGTATCTGACAGACTCATTTGGGAAGTAAGATGTACACAAGGTTAACAGTTCGACCTCACATTTGGTGAGAGCAGTCCATGTACCAGAGACACCTGAATTCCTGTATGTAAGTGTGGGTGCACACATAGCATGCAGATGGAGGACAGTGGACAATTTTCAGGAGTCCTAATCTCCTCCTACCTTATTGTGGCAATTTCTCTCTTATTTCTTTTTGTCCTGTGCATCCATGTGCTTGCTGCTGGATTTTTTAGTGGTAAAGGTGGCTCAGGTTCTCTGCAGATCAGAGCACTGGAGTGATACTGCAAACCCTGGAGTTTCAGTAATAAAATCTACGTGGGGAGCTCCATGGTGGTTTGAGAGCTGGTGAATTCCTTTGCAGAAAAGCCTGCAGGAGTCTTCATAGGACAGGTCACAAGGGACCATGGTTTCCTTACCTTGGGCTGGATATAATCACTTCTTTCCTTTTTACTCCTGAAGACTCCAAGCATCTCAGCATAACGTGAACACTTTTCACTGCTCTGCACATGGAGAATCCAAAATGGCGACTTTGAGCATGCTGTAAGGACTAAGGAAGCTGGTTGTGCATTTGCTCCCTTTTCTATCAGAGAAACTCAGAGGCTGGGGAGTTATCTCTCACTTCAGTGACAGCTTGGAGAATAAGATGGAGCAGAGAAAATGAAGCTCTTCTTCCTAGGTATTTTTATGTGGTTATCCTTGTGGAGTGGGCTACCCAATTGTGTTGCTGTAGCTTCTCTCTCCCTCCTTCCCCCTCCCTCCTTCCCCTTCCCTCCACCTCACTGTGTGTGTGTGTGTGTGTGTGTGTGTGTGTGTGTGTGTGCATGCATATTCTTGCTTGTGTGTTCATGATGCCAGATGTCAATTCCAGGCAGTTTCCTCTATTGTTTTCCACCTCAGTTTTTGAAACATGACTTCACTGATCCTAGAACCTACCATTTCAGTCAGTGAGCCCTGAAGATCTATCATTCTCGATTCTTCTCTCTACATTCCCCAGCTGGGGTAATAGGTGTGTTCTGCCATACTTGACTTGGACATGGGTACCTAGGATCCTAACTCGGGTTTTTTTTTTTCATTCTTTCATAGTGAGCACTTTTTATACTTAGCCATTTCCCCAGACTCTGCTACAGCTTCTTTGCTGTGCTTCTGAGCTCTCACAGGACTATTTTCATTATAAATAACTAATTGGCCTATTTTTTATGGGTAGGACAATGGCTGGCATCTCTTTCTCTGTTATGTTCCTAAAATAACCTTGTCTTCTAAATTCAAGCTTTTAATACATACATACATAAACATACATTTAAGAAGACTTGAAAATTATGCTTATCTTGAAAGAAAATTATAATAAGATTAAAGAAAATTTTAATAATCTTTGTTTTGTTCAATAAGACATTTCTCAGTTGCCACAGCAGAGAAAAAATAGGGAAATATTACTGTAGACTCAAGTCTTTGCTGTTGGGATATTTTAAAGGAGAGTGTGGAGAAGTGGCTAGGAGATAGTTCTTTGGTTTGGTTGGAGACTTGTGCTGAGATTTGAAGGTTAGTGGGTGCAGAACATACTTGAAAATAAGAGCAAGTAAGAGTGAGGCAGAGGGCTGTGAGTCACCTATTTAGTCATGATGATTGCTGTGAGCTATAAATATCTAGTCATTTGTTGCAAATAAAATGATAGTTTACCTGTCCTTCAGGGCAGAATAAGCAGACAATGGTGTTCTTAACTGCACACTAGGAAGCCAAGTGACAAACACAGGTTAATTTGTTCCACTTCTGGGCTGGTTAGGAAACTCTTACTTGTGATGTCCTTGTATCTTGGCATCTTTTTGCAAAGCTGTGCTTTTCTAGACTATCAGAGGACTCCTTTGATGCAATGTGATGTAATCTTGATGTATTAGCCTTGGCTATCCATGTGCCTTTTGTTAACTTGAGCATTCATGAATTAATACAATGATTTCTATGATCTTTCCTCTGTTAATAATTCAGAATGAGACAAAACACATGGAAACTCAGGATCATGGCAGAGTGCCAAAATTGGATTAAAAGCACAAACTAAGGAAGCTAGAATAGAGCAAGTTCCAGGAACAGTTGTAATGTTGAAGTTATAATGAACATACTTACTTGTAGTAACTCTATGCTAAGCCAGATGCCACTTGGGTCTCACCTTAGTCCATATGGTGAATTCCTATACTCTTCCTTTTGTGGAGAAGAAAAACAGCACTGAGAGATTAAATGATTTATTCTATGTGTATACACACACACACACACACACACACACGTATACACACACACACATACACACACACACACACACACACACACACACACACACATATATATGTATGGTTAGAGCTGAAACCAAGGGATGAGATTCTAAAGTTCCTGACCTTAATTTTTGTTTCTATGCCATCTCATGTTATTGCAGGTAATAATATTTCATCTTTTGCTGCATTCCAGATGTCTTGGTCCTGGATCCTGACTAGGGCTAGGGAGAAAATGGAGCAAAAACAGAGGCACAGACAGACATACAGGAAAACTGGGGTCAGATGGGCTATGTGCACCCTGATGGAGTGACACTGACTACTTTAACAACCCAGAACCTTATCATGTTTATTATGTGCAGCACACAGGGAGGGGTAGTTGGTCTAGGTAGGAGGTATCTGTAGAACAAGCTTAGACTCTAAACATCTGGAAGGAGGAAGCTGCAGTTGCTAGTTTTTACACACAGTGGCCAATTGTTTTTATACATTTGTACTTGGACAGAGGAAGGCTTTGACTTTCCATACGTGACCCAGGGGAAAGGCTTTGCTAATTTCATTTCCCATGAGTCTGATTACTTCATCCTTGATGTGGCTAGCTCACTTCAAATAATACATATTCACTCAGGACTCCACTAGTTCCCTTCAGTATTCAGTACTTAACTGAGAATTGAGTATCTTGAATATTGTCTCAATTGTTTCTGAGCACTTCACCTGTCAGTCACTGAGTAAGTTTGACCAGGGATACATCATGCTATCAAAGCCCAGGGAACTCATTCTGTTTGGAGGCATTTTGCAAGATATATTAACCTGTGCTATGTCACTGAGTTGTATGTACCTCTGTTTCAGAGTGAGGAACCAAGACTCAAAGAGATGATTTCCTCAGCAGTTCTGGAAATTTGTGATCAGGTTTAGTGTTTAAAGCCAAGTTTTTCCCCACAGGAATCTTTGTTTCTAGATAGTTCAAACCATGACCCATGGCTGTGTCTCAAAAATGAAAGGCTGTGTGAATTGAATGAGTCAGTTATTAACTTTGGAATCTCAGTTTTCCCACTGAAAAAGTGAGGAGCTTAATTATATGATCCAAGGTCCTTGCTTCTTCTGATTCATACTGAATTATAGTAATTTATGAATAGATTATCCAAGATAAGTGTATTGATCAAGATTCAATAGGTGTTTTGCAGTGTTACATCATTAATTTCTCAGTTCTGTGCATTTTTGCTAAAGTTAGAAGAATGTCTACACTGAAACAAGAAAGGAGATGTGTAGAAATCTCCTCAGAGTTCACTTTCAAAATCTCATGAGGCTGAGAGATGTGAAATAAACTAGCTGTGGTTGAGATACAAGAGTGACTCTTTATGAGAATTCTTCAAAGCTAAAGTCCTGATTAAGGGCTTCTGAACTTTGAGATGGAATGGTCAAAAGCGTTTCTGAACAAGTGACAGAGGCACCTTCATGGTAATAGGATGTCTTTCTGCAGAAATTTTAGGTGTGAGAACAGTTATGACAATCAGGGCCAATGGGCTTCTTATGAGCAGTTTGGGAAATGGAAGCCATTATTAATAAACAAAAGGAACATTCCAGTCCTTCTGTAACTGAACCTATGAAGCATTCAGGAGTGAGGCAAATTAGTTTAACACCTCAGAGAGTAGCATAAATGGAGGCAGAACTCAAATTAGCATAGAAGGCACTGGTAATCCTAAAACTGGTCTCCAAAAAGACATGTGCAAACCCAATTTCTAGAACCAGTGGATGTTACCCCTTTTTTGAAAAAATATTTCAGTAGAGGTAACTAAGTCAAGATACTTCAGATGAAGAACTTATCCTGGGTAATCTGCCTTAGCCTTAATTATAGTGATGTGTCCTTATAAAAGGCACACAGAAGGCAAACAATGTGCTCGGAAGGCAGAGATACCATACAAGGATGCATGTGAACATGGCAGTCTGCATAGACAAAGAGGCCAGGATTCTCCTTTAGAACCCCTCTCCCAAAGGAAGCCTGAAAACACCTTGACTTTGAATTTCTCACTCCTAAACCATGAGAATAAGTTCTGATTGTTTTATGACACCCAGAATGTGGTAAGAACACAGACAAGGTAGCAGACATGGTAGGGCCTAGCAATGATAAGCATGGCAGCTACTCAGAGTTGTGATGGAGTTCCCATAGAAACCACATTTGGGAAATACTTTTAAAAGCCCAGGTACAACGGTGAAGAGAAAGCCCGAGCTGACCTACTCTGGTGATCAGATGGCCGAACACCCTAACTGTCATGATAGAACTCTCATCGAGTGACTGATGGAAGCAGATGCAGAGATCTATGGCCAAGCCCCAGGTGAAGCTCCAGGAGTCCAATCAGCGAGAGAGAGGAGGGATTATATGAGCAAGAAATATTGACACCATGATTGGAAAAAGCACAGGGACAAATAGCCAAACTAGTGGAAACACATGAACTATGAACCAATAGCTGAGGAGCCCCCATGGAACTGGATCAGGCCCTCTGGATAAGAGAGACAGTTGATTAGCTTGAACTATTTAGGAGGCCCCCAGGCAGTGGGACCGGGACCTGTTCTCGGTGCATGAGCTGACTTTTTGGAACCTAGGGCCTATGCTGAAACATTTTGCTCAGCCTTGGTGTAGGGAGGAGGGGACTGGACCTGCCTCAAGTGAATCTACCAGGCTGAGCTGAATCCCCAGGGAAGACCTTGCTTTGGAGGAGGTGGGAATCGGGGGTGGATTGGGGGGAAAGACTGGGAGGTGGGAGGAGGGAGGATGGGGGAATCCATGGCTGATATGTAAAATTAAATTAATTATAAAATAAAAAAAGCCCCAAGTACAGCTTGAAGAACTGAGAAGAATCTTTCTAAGGACATTTAATGTGGTCCCAATTACACCAGGCATTAGCAATTTTTAGGGTACTCTAGATAATCTCTTTAGAACACAAATAAAAATGAACTCTGAACTGTAGTCTCATAAAAAGGCCAAGTTAATATGAAATATCCTAGCAAACAATACCAGCATCTTGACTATTCACATTATTATTATGGAATTTAATTAGTAACTGGCTCATTTTTTTATGAAGGCTAACCAGTTCTACTCCATCTTGTACTAATGCCATATGAAACATTCTTTCTGGCTCTCTATAGCTGAAAAATAGAGGCAAATGAGCCACAGACTCTCAATTTCCTGTATCTGAAATAGTGACTACATATAGCTTTCAATTATGGCCCATCAGAGATCCTCAAATGTTCTCAAACTAGCTGGAGAAGGCTGGGAGGTAAACTATGTATATTTGGCAGATCCGTGGTCTTTGTCACATAAGAGCGTGAACTGTAAATCTTATTAACTTATCTTTTATTGTCAGTCATGGGCTACTGTTGAGGATCTAGTTATACTAATAAGCAATTGCTTCTTGAACTAGTTGATTCAAATATGAAGTCTGTTTCAAATAAAAGTGGAAGCCATTGTCTCTATAAGTACCAGAGGATAGAAATCTGATAAGCTTTCAGTTTTTTTTTTTTTTTTTTTTTTTTTTTTTTTTTTTTTTTTGGTTTTTCGAGACAGGTTTTCTCTGTGTAGTTTTGCGCCTTTCCTGGAGCTCACTTGGTAGCCCAGGCTGGCCTCGAACTCACAGAGATCCGCCTGCCTCTGCCTCCCGAGTGCTGGGATTAAAGGCGTGCGCCACCACCACCCGGCAGCTTTCAGTTTTTAAAAGAAATTCTATTATAATTGAACAAGAAAATAAACCAATGAACCCCTTTCATTAAAAGAAATAAGATGAAAAAAATTCCAGTAAGACTCATGAATTTGGGAGAGCATTGAATTATGTTGTTAAAGGTGCCATTATTTAAAAAATATTAGAGAATTTTTATCAGTTTTATACATGTATACAATGTGTTGTAATCATCTGCATCCCCCTCTTACCCTCTCTTGTCCCATGTGTACTCCTGCTTACCTTCTTCTTCCTTCCAAACTATCCCCTCCTACTTTGAAAAATGAGTGTGTGTGTATGCGTGTGTGTGTGTGTGTGTGTGTGTGTGTGTGTACACATGCACTCATGCATGCACATGCACACAAGAGCACGTGTACGCATGCATGCTTGTGCAGGTCTTGTGAATGTATCCACATCTGTGGTGTGTTCATGATCACAACATCCATGTCACAGTCAAAGACAACATTTCACGACACTCTTCCCATCTTCCATTTCTTACAATCTCTTCAGACCCTCTGGACCTTTGAGCATTTGGCCCTTAAGTTGAAGAGGGGAGGGAGGTATTGTAGGTATCCTGCTCCAGGCCAAAAGTATCATTCTTGCAGTTTCAGTCAGCTTTTTCATAGGAGGACATTTAAAGAAATAGCACTTTCAGAATGTATAGAACAATGAAAGCTAGCCCTTTACCTACAGCCCAGTCCATTGTGTAGGCTCAAGTTTGGTCCTGGGGAAACCAGATGGCAAGTTTTCTGTCTATTACTAAGAAAATGGAAGAAGAAATTACCATTTAGTGTATTGCTCACTGTTAATCAGGACAGCTGATGGATGCTTTACATTAATTATCTAATTTAGTGATTGCCTCAGTCCTATATGTTAGACAACATTGTTCCCAAGTTAAAGTAGAAGGAAGCACAGATGTTGCAAATAATTGTAAATATCCCTACATTTCTCATTCTTGTCTTCTCTCCAGTAGTGCATTGCTTCCCTCATTAGAAAACTAATTTCTTCTACTTCTTTGGTGGTAGGTACTACTAGGAGAATATTTAAGCTTCATGTGACTACAAAAATGGGTTTCAGATCACAAGCTCAAAAAATTATATCCCCCTTCGGAGGGTCTTTGACAAATAATCTATTTGTTTTTGTCAAGGACCAGCTTTGGTTTCGTGGGATACAGCTTTGTTTTCAACAACTCATTAAAGAAAGATGACTTACTGCCCTGTTTTCTAAATCTAGTCACAGACCACAATCACTTGCAGGAAATGGAATGTTTACTTGAGTTTATTATACAAGGCTCTGGATATGAGCTGTGGGATTTTTACACCTCATAGCAACGGTATTACAATTTATTTACAACTTCATGTTGGCAGCTGCACAAACTCTTATGAAAAAGGACAATCACACCTTGGGGACCAGTAATTACAGAAAAAGGTATAAATTGGGCAAAGCAGTGTGAGCATTTGGCCCTTAAGTTGAAGAGAATAGAAATGGCCCTGGCAATGGGACAGAGAGCCAGTCTCTTGTTCATTATGAGGCCATGAACTAATTAAACAGAACTTGTCAGAATAGACGGATGAATAGATTGAACTGGATTTTGGCACAGGTCGGTCCCATGCTCATGAAAACCAAGTTGTTTTAGTGATGTCATCATTTGGAACTTCTAACTATGATATCACTTTTGACAGAATTAATGTAGAATTAATACCATATGTAAGAACATTAATAGGTATTGACTTTGAACACTGAATGATTAGTTGGGGTAGTTCCAGAGAAGAATTCTGAGATAGCCTCCAAGCATGTCCAGTTTTCAGATACCAAACTCAGATTAGATGTGGATTTCCATGTTTGTCATAATTCTTCTGAAACAAATCCATAGATGCGTTTCCAGAAGATCTTTTATAAGAACATGGGTTAAAGAATCTTTTAATTTTGCTCTAGAGGATGGGGGTATTTAAAATTAAGATCATGGTTAATGTATAAGAAATTTCAAAGAAGGTTTCATGCAATGAGATTTTTTGGATTTTAGTTAACATTAAGGCATAGGCACAACATACTCACTGACTAAGAAATGGTTATGTTTACTACTTTTCTGGAGTAAATACACTCTCTGGATTCCCCCTTGTACTCTATAGACACTGTCTAAATAAAATGTATTTTTTCTATGCATACCACAATAAGTTCTTTTGAATCTTGGGGGAGTATAAAAAGTAGTTTTTACTTGCTAAGACAATTGTGATTCAATGCCTTTGGTAGTCTCCTCAGATTCCCTGCAATTAGTTTCTTGCACTTGCATGGAAGTGCAAATGTCAAAAGTGTGATTGTAGCACAATACTCTTGGTGTGTATAAGGTAACTGACCAGTAGGTATGTGTCTAGGGAACCCAAAATGGCAGCCCTAGGATGGCAGAGCTGGTGGTATTGAGTCAAGTCTTCTTTTTAGGAGAGCAATACATGTCATTTTCTGTGGGTGACATGTGATAATTTATTTCAGCCATCACAAGAGTTCACTTTACATTCAAAGAGGCTGAAGATCTGTGGGATTTCATTACTGACAATTGAATGCATATTTGTCCAATTGCAAAAGCTCTTTGTGAAGTAAGACACAATCACTGTCTAATGCTTGTTGATTTCAGGTAAGAGGTAGGCATGGCAGGCACAGACGAGGCAGGAAAACCTTGTGTTCACAGTAGGAAAGTAGATGGACCACAAAGCCTTGGCTCTAGTCCTGGCTTGTCCACAGGCTCATTGCTGCACTCTGACGAGTTCCACATCCCTTTCTCAGGTGTTCCTTCTCCAAGACGCTGAATTATTTTCATGGGAATTCATGCAAAAACCTAAACTAACATCAATAAATGTTCTGAAGTAATGTTTGAATATCCACTATAATTATTAAAATTTGATATTTCTCATTAGATCAGGCCAATAGTGTCTTTAGTAGTCTTTTTGTAGATAAATAACTCCTATAAACTCGATGTGATTTCTGAAGCAGTTTAGCTATCCAGTGTAGTATTTCAAGAGTTTCACACTTCCTCTTTAAAAATATTAGAAAGAAGGTGAAAATAAGTCCCACATAAGCCAGTAGCTTGAACTTTGAGTAAAGTTTCCCCTGCCAACCTGATCAATACCCAGTGATCATATTCTAGGCAAGAAAATCAAACTCACTAAGTACTGATTTTCCAAAAGTGTAAAAAATAATACTCCACTCTGTGGATTGCTATGTGAATCCTTTAGAGTTTTAGTAAGCAAGTATCATAGCCTAGTTGGCTTAAGGAAGAGAAATTTATTGTCTTGAAGATATGTGAACTAGAAGTCCATGACCAAGGAGCTGAGAAGTGGCTTTGCTTTGAGAAGTGTGAATCAGCATGATTACTCTTCTCTCATAGACTGTGGTAGTGTTGGCATTCTTTGGAATTCTTTGGTTCACACAAACATGACCTGAAGCACAACCTTCAATGCAACACAGTGTGAATGCTGTGTGTATATCAGTGTCAGTGTCCAGATTTCTGTTTTTCAAAGGGCTTTACAAGTTATATTGGATCAAAGCCCATTCTAACGGCCTCATCATAAACTGAGAGCCTCATATCCAGATAAGGTCACATTCTGAGGTATTGGACTTCAGGATATGACATTTAGGGGAAGTCATTCAACTCATAGACATTACTTGCAGAGGTAGTATGAGATACATATAAAATGACTAGCACATTTGGCTCCTGGCTGGTGTTCTGTGCCAGGAAGGCCAAACACATCATTGTGAGTCTGGAGTTAGGTGGAAAAATTGAAATACGAACTTGACCTCTTAATGGATCTTCATAGAAATTGTATCATGAGGATCAAAACTAAGATTTTTATCCACCCATTACTTACTTACTCTTTTTTCACCATTACCTTGGATTCTTCCCTTAGTGTGTACTTTTGAGAGAAATCCATCCCTTTGAAGACACTAATTTGTCCTCACCAGCCTCCAGAATTAAATCAAAGTGTTTTCTTACAGACAACTCCCAAAGGTTGTGTAACAGATGTGTAACTACTCCAGGTTACAATTTCATCATTTCTATTAGATTAAAGCAGAAATAACAACAACAACAAAAAACTACATGAAAAGTTTTTCCTAACACATTCTCTACAAAAGATATATTAATGTCTCATTAAAAGAAAAGATTAAGAGGTATAAAGAAATTAATAGATACAAATGAAAGCCACTGCAACAAACACTTAATGGACACCTAAACACTAAACTCATCTAAATAGTAGAGTGGTTTATACTACTACCCTAGCAGGTAGATATTTTGCAGATAAATAAACCTCATTTGATAATTACATGGAATATACCATCAAAGGTGTCAATTTCAAATGTCATGCCACCATCAACAGCAAAACCAACAACAGAAACCAAACCAACCAACCAACCAACAACCCAAATGTCCATTTGCCATGAAACTTTTGTTTTTATATCCTGGAACCATATTTACTATTGTTGACAAACAATATTCCCAAGCTTTTTTTTTTGGAAAGGTGGAGATCATGATGCCATGTCTATGGGGAATACTATGACAACTGAATATGAGGGCCTGTCATAGAGGATTCATCTAATACTAGAGGCTAACACAGGTTGCTGAAGATGAAGATAATAAACTAATGAATGGATGAAAAAGGAACAGAATGGAAAGATTCTTGCAGACTAAGCAGCTATCACTGAATCCAATAGCACATGATTTCTAGAGTTAGGTTTTGCTACTCTTAAAAATATTTGAAAAGCAGAACTTACTCAGGAATAAATCAGTCTTACTTGTGGATCTTTTTTTGGGCATTCCCTAGAAGTGGAGGGGAGGGTTCAACTCTTGTGTAGGGGTATCTTAATATTCTCTAGAATAACCCCATGAGGTAGACATGATTTAGCTTCTATGTTCTTGAGCACCAGTCTATGGATGAGGCAAACTAAAACAAAATGGTTTGGCTGAAGTCACCAGGTGGCATGTGTCACAGACCATGACTCTGAACCCAGAAATACCATCTCCATACATTGTCTCCACACTGTGTACATAGCCTTCCTCATGCAAGATCAATATGTCTGGGATCTGGAGGTAACTCTTAGACCAGTCTGTGCTTTATTGAGAAGCATGCTTTACTTCTCTGGGCTTCAATTTCCTCTTACGTAAATTGGAGACTCTATACTACTTATTTCATAGGTTTGAGGTGAGGGGTGAAGGTGTTGATTGCTACTAAATGCTTAAAAGTGGGTTTGGTAAATAGTGGGTGTTCAAGAACTGTCCTCCACTGATGGAGCTCCTATAGTGCCGTGTTAAAATAAAAAATTCTTAGTTCTACCCTCTGTACAGGGTTAGGATAGCTGACAGTACCCAGACATTTCAGGTTAGGGCAGCTTGCTTGATTCAGAGTCTTGGCAATTGGTTGACTTGAAAAGGTCTCTGTAAGAAAGCAAGCTGCAGAGTTCCTCAGTAAATCTCTTAAGCTGTCCTGCAGAAACACATCTTCCATGTTTCATATGCAATTAAGCTGTTACATTTTTTTTCCTTGATAAATTTGCAAACCGAAAACGAGCATTGGCTGTATTCCAAATAGTGTTTTAAGCATATTGCATGTTTTTTTCTAATTCTTACTTAGATGACCACATAATGTTCTTATGCTTGTCATTGGGCAGATGAAGAGACTAAGATATGGGAAGCATTGGCAACTTGCCATGATAACTCAGCAAAACAAAAACAAAAACAAGCAAACAACAACAAAAACAGGTGAGCTAGACCTTACATTGAAAAGTCTGACAGTGTTAGTTGGTTATGTCTAACATTTAAAAAGAAAGTAGAAGAGTGTCTTAAGTATAGGCATCATAAAAATAGTAATTCGCAGGTGAAATGACCAATCAGTTTCCCCCAACATCATTGGTGCAGATACCCAGATTCTCAGGCAACACAAATACTCCCCCACTCATTCCTCAACTCCAACTCACCTTACAAGTTTTTTATTGCCCATCTTGTGTTTATTGCATTTACATATATTTAATTTCATTTGCTGTTCTTTATATGTTACAATCCTTTAAATTGTATTTGTATTTATTTTGCACATAAATATGTATGCTCATGGGTATTCATGTGCCACAGGGCACATGTGGAGGTCAGAGGATAGCTTGGAGGAGTCAGCTTTTTCTTTCTATCGTGTGGGTTCCAGGGATCGAGCTTAGGTTATCAGGCTTAATGTTAGGTGTCTTTACTGCCTGAGCCATCTAGTCAGCCCTACCTAGCAACCTTAATGAGATGAAATCTCCTATGGCTTTTCATATGTTGTATTGAAAATTATGATATCTTGAATTAACTATTTCATGTCTCCTTTCAAACGTTTGGAGAATACTTATTAGACAATTTAGTTCTATGCTCAGTACTCCAAACATATACATTGGTCAGCAAGATATTTAGAGTACAGGCATTTATCAAAAAATTTGAGGAAATAGTAGAGAGTGTCCAGAAGAGAAGGAAGTGACATATGTACCATGTAGCTATCTCCTAATTGTGGAAAGCTGTGGGTTAAGTTTAGCTTATAACAGTTACTTAACAAACACCCTTTCCACTCTCTAGAACAGAATGGAGGAGTTTTCTTGATGCAGATGACCCAGGAAAGCTCCATGTCATGGCCAAGAAGAGACCATCATCTGTGTTACTGAAACACTTGCCCAATCCTTTCCTTTCTAAATTTCTGTTTTTGTCAGTGATTCATCACAATAGTAGAATGCAATCTAGAACAGCGTCTGAAGTGACAGAAATGACCTAGAAGAGGTGGCGGGGCCAGGCTTGTTTGCAGCCTCCTTGTCAAACACCTCATGGGTGATTTTGCTTTGGACAGCCTCAACTCTTGCTTTCTTGTCCCTTTCTCAGAAGTGATAACTTTAGCTGCTGAGTCTAGAGTTCTGTTTTTCTTCATCTCCTCTGAGAACTTTATGCATCATTTTAACTCTTTTTTAAAATCTCATGTTGCCCCACTTAGCTCTTTCTGAGGGATTTTCTGACTATTGGCCTATGAAGGGTAAGGATTTTAATTTTGTTTTTGTGTATGTTTACACCTCTTAGGAAAATAGCTGGCGTATAGCAGATATTCAATATGTTATTTGCTTTATTCATTCATCATCCAGAGATTTGTTTCTATATGCCACAAATAGTTCAATGTACCCTGGGAAGTGCTGAGCATATGCAAATTATGAAATTATTATGTAATATGAAATTACAAATGATGAACATGGTATGATGTCTCAATTTGAAGAAATTTGTGATATGTTATTGTAAGAGTTATTAAATACTATCATTGAAATACATGTATATTTGAATAAACACCTACTGAACATGTGTTGTTAAAAATCATATATAGTATCTTTATATGTTATGAATACCCAATGTTTATATTATGATCATCTTCTGTAGGATATTCATGTTTTTCACATAAACCATTACTTTTAATTACAATTCTTTTCATATACAAGGAAAGAAGAACACTGAACGTTTGGTCTCTAGTCTTGAACTTGTAACATGAAGAATTTTAGTTAACAGTCATTTAAATTTTTTAAAGAAATTTTTGACAAGTATAATGAATTTCAATAGAAAAAATACAAGTAAGTAGCATGTAATTTCATTGTTTCTGACTAATGGTCACTGTCACAAAGCAGCTACCAGACAAGCTGAATTTCTGCTATGGAACTGAGTTTCTGCTGATCACATGCTCAGGATGTATCTAGAATACACCACTGTCATCCTTGAGCGTTTCTCTTCCATAAAATCTTAGACTGATGGGCTTATACCTGTTCTTCATGTGTTATGAAGGGAGAAGTCAGACTTCCATTCATACTCTTTCCTGCTATCCCAGAAGGCTCCAGGTTTACTCCCTTCCCCTAAGTCCCTTCTGCTCCAACAAGATGGAGCTATGTGTACTCATTTTCTTGTTTTCCATTTCTTGGGGTTTGAACAAACTTCAGTTGAATTTATGCAGATCTGATTAGCTCTAGGAAGTTTGTCTCCTTTAAAGTAGTACTAGGATCTGGGCATTTCTGTTTGTTTTTACATTACAAACCAGCATGAGGCTGATTTATAACTATCCTTTCGAGATAGTGGTGATTTCCCTTAAGTCTAACTTTCTATTCTTGAAGACAGCAAGGTCCATTGACCATTCTTAGGGAAAAGATGATACAGTGATTGCTATCAGAGAAGAGGTTGGAAGGGAAAAATTTTTATCCAAGACAGAGAAGACAGAAGGCAAATGAAAATACAGAACTGTGAGGAAGAGAGACAAGTTGGATATTGATTCTTCTATGTGGATTAATGAAATCATGAAGTACTTAGAGAAGACATATATGTAGCAGCTGCTGAAATAATGCTGTGTAACCATCCACCCCAAAACAAATGACATAAATCTTTATGTCTATCTTGTCAGCAGGGATCATACCATCTAGACTGAGCCTGATAGTGCTGGCTGGGTTCAATCATATGTCTGTAATTAGTTGGCGTTACTCATGTATCTGTAAGTTGGCTTTGTTTTACATGTCTCATCTTTTTCTGAGGCTAGTAGATTATATTAGAAGTGTCTCTTTCATGACAATATGAAAGAGCAAGAGAACCAATACCAGCCATACAGAACTCTTTGAATCTCTGCTTATATCATGCTCACGCCCATCACACTGTCCTACATCAAGGCCAGGGTGAGGTTGAGACATTCTAGAAAAGGTATGGACAGTGTGAATGCAGAAATGGAGAGAACTATTATGCAATTCTACTAGAAGATTGTTCACTGCTACATAGTCTCTGACCTTATTTCAAAAAAAAGGTTAATAATTTTAATGCTGGAAAGTACAGCAATGTAAGAACTATGATGGTAATTCTTAGGGTTTAACAATTCAGAATATAATGCTGTAGCCACCAGTTGCACAGCAAAGGAAAGAATATTGCACTTTAAAATCCTCAGAGACTATTTCTATCTGCTTATGTTGTGGGGAAAATTAATGACAGAGTGAATGACAGTAGGAAGACTTAGAAACCAAATTCCATTCCATTATCTCTTGAACTATATGTAGTTCTGAACTGATGGACAAAATGAAGGCCCCATTTAACACATTGTCAACTACAGGATGACATGCTATAATGTGGTTGGATAACCATTCTGTCTAAATTTTGTTGAGTTAATTGAACTTTCCATTCTCTCTGTCTCACAATAGATTACAGAAGCAATTTTCAGGAGGAAGACGTGAGTGATCCTCTGGAAGCTACTATACTGAGAAACAGAGGTGTGATATAGAACTTACAAATTAGATATTAGTCTGTAATGAGATCTGGCCATGAAGAAAGCTGACCCAGCTGGGGCCAGCCTGTACAGGCAAAGAGTCAAGCTGCAGGAAGGAATAATCCCCCTTTTATATGGCACTGGTGAGACCGCACCTGGAAAACAGGCCTTTGCTCCAAGCCTTGGTACCCAGGCCATGTGGATGGGGAGAAGGAAACTGTATGATTCATTCATAGTTGGAGGAAATGATCTGGGCGAGGAATTAAAGTGCTTAATGAGTTCCCCCCTGCAAAGGGACCCCCAATGGCCTAGAAGCCCCACTGGCTGGGCCACTGTGTTCAGATGTTTGGGTTTTTAAAGTCAGAGAACCTGCAATATTTGGCTCAATTGCTCAGTTCATCTCTGATGCTCTGCCACTCGCTCTGTTTTGTCCACTTCTCTGGACTTGTTGTAGTTAGGGGTTTTATTGCTATGATAAACACCATGACCAAAAGCAAGCTGGGGACAAAAGGGTTTATGTCAGCTTAGGGTTTTCAGATCACACTCCATCACTGAGGGAAGTCAGGTCGGGAACTTAAGGCAGGAATCTGGACACAGGAACTGAAACACAAACTATGGAGGAATGCTGCTTACTAGCCTGTTCCTCATAGCTTGCTCATCCTGCTTTCCTACATACTCCAGGACCACCATTCAGGGGTGGCTCTACCCACAATGGGCTTGTCCCTCCCATGTCAATCGCTAATTAAGAAAGTACTCACAGGCCACAGGCTTGCTTATAGGCCAATCTAATGGAGGCTTTTTTTTTCAATTGTTGTTCTTTCTTCTCCTATAACTCCACCTTGTTTTAAGCTGACAAAATACTAACCAGGACAGAACTCCTGTATGGGTTCCAGAAGTCTTTCCTCCCTTTGTGCCTTTTTGTCTATCTCCTTTCACACTCCTAGTGAGCATGGCTTGGTTAGCCTGGCAAGATCAAGGCCTCTTTCATGGCTCCCAACCTCTCCTTCCCTCTGGTCTCATCATTAGTAGGTTATGCAGTGTTTCTCTCTAGGGCATCAGAAGCTGCAATTTGTCTTCTGTTCACTATATCCCTAGCATACTTCATGGGTTATGGACATTTGCCAAGGGAATGCAGACCAGTTATCAACTCAATGTTGGGTTTAGCTGTGCTGAACCATCTGCCTAGGATAGACCACTGCTTGTCTTCTCTTATCCGTAGGCGGTGGGAAGGTGCTGCATTAGGATGTAGCCCTTAGTCATAGTTTGGAGAAAATCTGCTGGCCTTTCTGAGCCTCAATTCAACAGTGTGTAAAGTAAGGATACCAAAGCCTTTTCTGTGAGAATATTGTGAAAAGGCATGAATTTGGGAGAGGAACAGAGGGAGAGAATCTAGTAGGAATGGAAGTGGGGAGTAGAGGATAGATAAGATAAAAAATACAGTTTATATGTATGAAATATTCCACACAGTCTTAAATCAGTGCTACACAAATGCACACGGATAGAGCGTGATCGATCTACCAGGAACCAATCCTCAAAGAAAATTGACCTACCTTCCACCAGCAAACATCAATGCCATTAGCTCCTCAGCTAGGAGTGTGGCATGCACACACAACACACACACACACACACACACATACCACATACACAAACCATAACATACCTCTCACATATATGCCTCACATACTCATGCCAATACAGGCATACACACATGCACACACAATGCACTCACATACAAGCATATTCACATGTTAATACATACAACGCACACACACACACACACATGCACACAGAGTCTGATTTGTGTTGTCCAACTGATCAGTCTCTGATGTCTTCTTGAACTACTTTTCATGACAACTAAATGCGGAGGGATTCTACAGTGCAGATATCCAGTACCCCTCCATCCCTCTTCCTTATGAGTTCTTCCTATATGAATGCACTGTGATTTTGGCTTTAAGTCAGACCTTTCTGGTGGTGACTCCAAAAGGCTTGTCTGAGCTGAGAGCTCATGTACTCGTTATGTTATCTTAAATGCTCTACGTGAGAGTTTTCTTTTGCGTCATAAATATGGCTGCCTTCATTCTCCATCAGAGCTCACCACTTTCATGGCACGAGCCTTTGAAGAAGCAGAGGAACACTTGTGACTCAGACAGATTAAACTCTTTCTCTCAGGGACCTTATAATCAAGAGAAGGAGCAGAACTTCAAAAATGTTGATTTATTTTTTTGAGAATGTCATACAAATACATAATGTATTTGGATCATATCTACCCCTCAGTCACTCACTCCTAACTTACCCTGGGTCGCTTCCCCACAGTGTTCCCACCAACTTGACATCCTGTTTATTTATTTAAAACAACTCACTGAGTCCAGCTATTGCTGCCCATACGTGCATAGGTATAGGGCCATCCTCAGGAACATGGAAAATCATCAAGGGCCGTGCCCCCTGAAGAAAAATGACTCTCCCTGCCCCAGCAGGTCTCAGCTGTCAACAGGAGAAGAACATTTTGGTCTTCTTATGTCTTTTCTAGCTTCACCATTCCATCCATCTCACTGAAGCGAGAGACTTAAATAGTGAGAGAGATGGTGCCATTTCCACCTGCGGTCTTCAGTGGCCTAGCAATGTAGATATAGTGACTTCCATGCTCCTTTCTGTGGCCTCCCATTCCCCTGTGAGGCCTTCTCTCAGGTTAGTTTCTCCCCACCTCACCCATTTTCTGTGTCACTTATTCCGTTCCACCCACATCAAGCTCCTTTACTTTCTATGCATGGAATTAACCAAGCCCCCTTCCAGATCAGAAGCTAGCACATCAGTTCTCACATAGCATAGCATCTAACGGAATCTTCACATCCATTTCCGGTCTCACCTTAAAAAACCACCTCAGTGGTTTTACAAATGACTTTGACCTTACCAGGTTTGTGCTCTCTCCCACGGTGCTTTGCTCTCTAACTTTACAATGGGCTCCTGATTTGAATGTGTATAAGTACATACATATGTCTACACTTATGTAGTTTGATTTAATCTATTTCTTCCAGAAAGACTAAGCATAGGATCAGTCTTTTACACAACTCTGTGTATCCCATTCCTAGTTCAGTGCCAGACATAAAGTAGACACTTAAAAATTAATTGCAGATTAATATATTGATGAGTCTCTGGTATTTCAGGCTTGGATTAAAAAAAGTGCAATGGGGAAATGTTAATGTTGTAATCTGGAGTTTTAGTGGTGCCTTCCTGGCAGCTTTCAAACCGTAAAATGCAAGATAATGGACACTCTCGACCTCATGGGGAGAAATTGTTTTGGAGTTAGGCAAAACTAGGACAGGGCAGGGGGAATAACCTGTTCAGGATCATGCGGGAAGGCATTGTGAAGTTGAGGGAGAGCTGGACTGTGGCTGTGGGGAGGCCAGATTGTCAAAGTCAGCCCCAGCACAGGCCCTGAGGGAACAACTTTGTATTGCAACCCCACTGTGACCTACTCACCCAAGAAGGGGCCAGAAGGGACAGGCTCAGGCCAAGTGTGAGGGTTTCCAGGCCACTGTGCTTAAGGCTTGGCTGAGGGCCTTGCTTCCCTTTGCTATTGTCCCTGGGGCTTGTGGCCTTAAATCAAGTTCTCAAGCCTTTCTTCTGTTCCAAATGAGCTGGTGGCTTTTAATTGTATTTTTCCACCCAGAGTCTTTGAAATCCATCTTTCTTTGCTTTTGTGGCTTTTGCTTGACCTTTGATGTTCTCTTGGCACATTTCTGATACTGGAAGGAACAGGGATTTTTGATTTGTTCGAGAGATTGGAGTCTGAGCTTTGGACTTCAGGCCTGTAAGCTTTCCGTTAGAAACAGAGATGACTAATAACTATTTGGTGTGTAATGATGGCTTAGCACTATTTACCACTGATTTAGGTTCTCTGGCTCCATTACCTAGGATATTTTCCTGACTTAAACATTCCTCAGTTCTTTAGCCAGCAGCTGTCTACATTTTAAAAGTCCCCCAACCTCCAGAAATTATGATTTCACATTTCTAATGCTCCTCTCACTGTCCAATCAAAACGGCCTCTTCAGAGTGCCTTGTAGCATATTTCCCTAAGTGAATTCAGCACAAATCACAAGTAATGAACACAAGCAAAGAATAAAGCCCAAGTCCTCCTTAGCACAGCCCACGCCTAGGACGGCTATCAGTAATCTTTGGTTGTATGTAAAGTAGGCGTGAGAGGGAATAAGGGATAAGGACAGAGATGAAAAAAGAAATCACAGACTTACACCATTTTCTTTTCTCCAGTCCCTCCCAGCTATCTTCCCTGGAACCCTTTCCATGTGTCCCCTACTCAAGTTGATAGTCTCTTCCATTAAAAAGAAATAAAGAAAAAGAAGTCATGAATTGAGGAGAGAGAGAGAGAGAGAGAGAGAGAGAGAGAGAGAGCGCACAAGGGGGCACATGAGAAGAGTCAGAGGGAAGAAAGGAAAGGTGGGATGACATAAATACGTTATAATCTCAAAAGACATTCAAAAAAGGAAGGACAGCCCTTAAGTGGGAATGAGTGACCCAGGCTCTCTTGATGGTTAAGAATAGGCTCTCTTCGCTAGCACAGCTGAGGGATACTCTTTTCTTGTAGGGAAGAGGACAACCCACCTACGAACTTGTAATTACCCCCTTTGGATTGTACTTTGAATTACTGTGTTAGCATTGCAATCATTTATTAACTTATACATGTGGGAAAAATAAATTTGGGGGTGAAGGAGATCCCTGTACAGGGGGTCTCCCTCCTGGACCTGGATTAGGCACAAACCACACCCAAACGTCTGTTTTCGCAGAGAGATCCTTTATTAAGCAGGGAAGAAAAGTTTAAAAGTGGCTGCTTTCTGACTCAGGCAGAAAAACAGCAGCCAATGATCTTGCAGGTGTAATTTTTAAGAGGAGAAGAAGGGGAGGTCGGTGTTAGAATGGGCTAGGATGTGATGGTAAAGGAGATAGGAGCTGAGGGAGAAGAGAAAGGGGACAAGGGAAAGCGGTCAGGGGTATTTGTCCTGGAGGAGATAGAGAGGAGACAGAAATGGCACATAGGCAAATGGAGGTATATAAAGGTAAAAGGAGAAACCACATGTTAGAACAAGGTGTTTACTTTTAATTGGGCATGTTAATTAGGCAAACCAAAGGGAGCTTTCGATTGCTGAACTTTGGTAGTCAGCCTCAGGAGTAGGAAGAGGCCAAATAAAGGGAGTGACCTTGGTAGCTAACTTTAGGAATGTTAGCTAACGGTTTTTAGCAAGGCAGAGGGAATGGGAGAGAAGGGCAAGGCCTGCCAGAGCCATGTTCGAGTAGACTAATGTCCCTTCAGGGATTATAAAGACAACAAAGGTGAGGTCATTGGCCTCAGTGGTGTGTGCATGTGCGTGTGCATGTGTGTGTATGTGTGTGTGTGTATGTATGTATGTATGTGTGTGCATAAAGTTTGTAATATTCGAAGGTAGCCAAGAGTGCAGAACACACCTGTAGTTCAAAATCTTGAGTTCATGATAGTAAGCATATGGTAATTTCATAATCTATGTTATTCTCAAAGAAATTTTCTAACTGCATTTTCTCATTTAATTCTCTCTCTTCATAACAGAAGAGGAAGACGTTTAGGCCCTGTAATGTATACCCAGAAGCGTTGCAAAGCTTTTACTTGCTTAAAGTCACAGTACTGATCTTTTGCTCTCTATCTTTTAACTATAATAATAATGGAAGTTTTTTTCAGGAGGTATGGAAGATGGAGTTTGAGATCTCAGATGAAGAGTAATTGGAGTGGGGAAAGAAGCATTGGGTATGTTGAGATTCAAATCTAGCTCAGCTTTATTTCATAGTTGCTTAACTTTGTAAGATGTACCTTTTCACAGGCAGATTAATTTTAAAAAGTGAGAATGATAACTGGAATCTGTCTTGGAGACCTTAACATCTAGGACTACCTGCTAAAATTGTGTTCGTAAAAAATACAAGGCCTGGTACTTACATTCAATGTTTGAGTTATGAGTCTTTCAATTTTGAGTTATCTAGACCCAGTAGAAGCTGGCTTTAAAGGACAATGGACTTCACTTGTATGTGTTAATGGAAAAGGAGTTTTGACCATGCTGAATCAAAGCCATGTCAACCAAATTCATTCTCATCCCTGAGCTCACTTTCTTTTGCACTGACTTTGATCTATGACCTGTATGAAAGTTCACAGTAGTTTCAAGCTTACATCATCTTTGCTGTAAGGCAGTCCTAGGAGAAATCTGTCTCACCCTTATATAATGCTGGCCAACCCCTAGTGGGTCAAACCTCTGTTCCTGAGTTGTCAGTTTATACAAATCATGTGATTATCTGAGGTTCCTACATCTTTACCAAACCTATGTGTACTGAGGTAAGGGGAGAAATGGTCTATGAAGGAAAACCTGGGTTGGTTTTTTTTTTTTTTTTTTTTTGAGGATGCAGGTACAGATTGTGTAAGGTAAAACCAGCAGATGCTCTGATGCTCAGAAAGGCCCCAAACTGTTGGGGGTAAGTTATCGAAGTCATTTCTTTTGTTTGTTTTGACTTCATCTTGAAATTACTCCTTGGCATCTCAAAATAGACTCCATGGAATTAAAGTATAGGACCTCTCCTTCACACATGGTATAATGCCAGGGAGAGTTAGTGTGCCAAGCAAAAGAGACTTCCCTAAAAGGTAGGTTAGTGAAAGGCATGCCATACAAATAAGACCATGAGGAACACTCTTCACTATTGCTCTTCTAGGTGCTACTGATGGTCCCCAGCCATCATAGCCTTGGGTGATGGAAAGACTGAAGAAGAGAGAGGTGCTCTTTATGCATAGACAGAACTGTGCATCTCTCCAGGTGGGAGGGAAACACTGATCCTATCTTCTCTTTTAAAAATCCTCATTCATATGGATTTCCCTCTGGTTAAGCTAGAAAAGCCCTCGAGAGAAATAAAACTTAACTCTCTTTTGGATTTTTGATGCAAATGAAACTAAGCAATTGTAATTCACTTTCCTAACAGCACACAAACCAGGAGAAGCACAGAGGGGCTCAGAGCCATAAACTTCAGACTTGACATCACTGAAGAGGGATGGCTGTTTCTTGTAGTCCCTCTGAAACACGTGGTTGTATGAGTAAGTGAGAGCCTGGCATCCAGCAAGATCAACTCTGTGCTGAGGACTCCCATGTTCTCTCTTGACCTTGAACATTCTCATAAACATTTCGGTGCTGGAGGAGAGGTTATAAACCCAGACCTCCATGTTTGTGCTCCTGTTCTGCCTTAGATTAAGTTAAATATTGTTTGTAGATGATAGAGATAAATCGCCTCAACTGTGAGCCTGTCTGGATGGTTAAAAGGATGCTGTTTATTTCTCTAAGGAAGTTGCCCAGCTGAGTAAGAGAGCTGTTGGATCATTGCCTGATTTTGCACACAAATTTCCTATTTATTTCAAGACTCAACTTCAGAGAGTGCACTTAACTGATTTGCCTGGCTGTCATCTGTCATGTTCTATTGGACTCAAGTGTCACAATGGCTGCGAACTTGTCATCTCCTTCCTAGCCAATTCCTCTAGTGCCTAGAATGGTGCCAGCCATCAGTGGCTGCTCCATCAAGGGAGACTGAAGTCAACACGAAAGGGTGACTGGTTAGTTAGAAATTTCGAAGAGGTTCTCAGGCTTCAAGTGTGAGAATGTGCAACAGATGAGTGACAGAGAACAGTTGATCTCTGTGTCCATTCATGCAAAGAAAACAATGAGGAGAGATTTATTTTAAAGTTCTTGGAATGCAGACAACCCATTAGGGAATGAACAAGCAGTCTTGGTGCAATTATCAAAATACTTTTGGTTGCGGAGAGGGCGTTGTGTTTAAGTACCACAACTGTCATTTATTAGCAGTGTGTCATCAGGAACAGTTGTCATCAGTGTGTCATCAGGAACACCTTCTACACTATAGGGTGCTTGGGGACAACAACTGAACTGAAAGTTGTTGCAAGACAACATCCTGTAATGTGTGATGAGCAGAGAGCAAGGTACACACATATTAGTTGCTTTACATGAAAGCTCTCATCTTTTTCTTTTCTTTTTCTAACCTTAATATTTAATCATTTTAAATTCAAACACATAAAATAGCCTTCCATTATGAAAACATCAAACATTATGAAGGGCTGGACCAACACAGCCTAAATGTAGAAGGAGACGGTAAAAAGGATGAAGAAACAGTATGAAACTTGGGTTGACAGTGTTTGCAATATGAATGGATGTGAAAATTACAGAAGAAAAGACAATAGCATTTCTAGAGATGGGATGCCCTGCCAGAAGGGATGTTTGTATTGTTGTGTAGGTAGGTCATCAGAGCAAGTCATGTAAGGATGTGCCTTCTCATGTATGAGGTCAAAGCAACACAGAGTCACTTTTGTATATCGAGGAACCCTATCTTAACCCAAGTGTTAGAAGACCTTTTCCTGAGTGCTGGAGGTTCTATTGCAATGATTTTTATAGCAGGGTGTGCTTGAGAATCACCTCAAATGTTTCTACAATGCACAACTTCCTCTACTCTACCATTAGAGAATGATTCAGTGGTCAGTGGTGGCACCTTGGCATCTGCATTTATTGATAAATTCTAACAATAAGTATGATAAAAGAGAGAATTAGATGAAGAAGGAGTGATAAAGAGAGAGTGGGGGCAAGCACTCACCAACAATCTTTTATCAACCCAAGGCTAATTTTAGAAGTTTGCCACCAAGACTACTATGACCTATGAGTGAAAGGGACCACAGAGGGTAGCAGTAGCTTACTCTTTGCTCAGGATACAACATGGAGCAAAGATGCAGATTTGGCTGAATCCCATGGAACCTGGACCATTCTATTCTGGTCATAGACCAGGAATTATAGTGTATCAAGCTACATCTATTCCATCATACCATTTAGAATAATTAGTATCAAGCACATATGTTTATCTAGACTATTGTTACATCAATCTTTTGAAAGAATTTCCCTCAATAAAATGTGGTCTGAGTAAGATCTTCAAAATTCCTATTAGCTACTGATGTACTGTTGAGATGGACCTGGTCCCTGAGATTCTCTGAGGTAGATGCCATGCTTTTATATGGAAACAATTTTGTCCTAATCAATCCAAAATTATTGTCTGACATTTAGGTCCTATAGACTAAGGGTTATAACCTGTAAAGTGAGCCAAACAAAATTATCAATGATATGTTTCTATTAGCATTTTGGTAAAAAAATATGACATTCAATATGCATTTTGAAATTAAGTATTGATTATGTACATTGAGATTGTATTTTGAAAGATTAGATCTTTACTATACCATTGATTTTCTTGAAGTTTCTCTGCCTTGGAACTGTTGACAATTTGTCTATAAAATCCTTGTAGTAGGGAAAGGGTTGGTCCTGCACACTATAGGATGCTTAACAGATGCCCATAGATATTGATAAATATCTCCTGGCTTGAGAGTTGGAGTAAGAGGGCAGAGGAAGATGGTGTTTAGGCAAATGCCTTACTAAAGAATAGCCTTGGGAAATGTTTTAGGGATTTGATTTGTTTAGTTGTAAAATGTGTGTAGTAGAACTCATATTATACTATCAGCAAGAGCTATAGCACTAAGTCCAGTGCTTTACTCAGCATAAACCAAGAACAGAAAATACATTAGTTACAATATGACACACCTATCATTTATTTATTAAAAACACACAGTGTGCCTGGACAGCAGAAACCAGGCTTTTATACAACTTAACTAAATAGGCTATCATTTTCTCTATATTTGTGTATGATGCTTGAGTCTCTAACACTTTGAAAAAATAGTTGTATCTAGGGGTGTCAGTATGAGTCACATCCCTCATAAACTCTTTGTCCATTGGATCAATTTCAAAGTTTTAATCCTAGTAACCAAACAACTTGTTCCTACAAAGGTTGTTTAAAGTCTTCATATGCTTGGAAAGGAACAATGAAGTTATTAATTTAAAATTATTGCACTTCAAACATGAAATTCTAGTCTGATTTAACCATGAATACAGAACATACTTGCGACATGATGGAATCTTTGCTTTTGTTAGCCATCCCTTAAAAGGAAGGGCAAACAGTGACTTTCGTTACTTTCTAGAGAAATTCTGTGTTCATGGGATTATATACAGGTTCCATAACATGAACCCTGAGTATAAAGGCATTTCTCACCCCATGTAAATGTAAAGTACTATTTTTACCTGTGTTACAATGAAGGATCAGGCTGGCTTCTTTTAGAACTCAGCCATAAGCCATTTGTATGATGAAGTGTGCTTTATGGCCTTCAGTTACCTGGTAGTGAAATGAGGTGATTCTGATCTAGATGTGGTTGTTCCTGCCTGTAATCTCAGTATGTGGAAGGGTGAGGCAGGGAGATTACAAGTGTGAAGTCAACTGGAGCTACACTATAAGTTCAAGCCTGTCATGAGCTATGTAACAAGAGATATTATGTACGAAACAACAACAACTGACATTTGAGGAAGACATGAGATGACATAATGAAATGATATCTAAAGTACCATCTTAGTTCTAACATTCTACTACTTCAGAGTTTTGACTCTGAAATCTTGCTCCATTTATGTAACACTGTCATTAACCTTTGTCAAGACAATGTCAATCTAAATCATCTTTATCTAAATCATTTCCCTTTCAGTATTCTTACATTCATCTTGATAGTTAGGTTTTGTTTTTTTGTTCTTTTTCTTTACTGGTTATACAAAACAATTCATGCCTCTGTTTGATAAACTGTTCTAAAACATCCGACAGTGTAACATGAGTGGCCAGAAAACCACAGCAAAATAAAGAGTCCTGTGTGGCTTGGTTCAGAAGTGTTATGGACAGTTAGGATCCCAGTCTGGATTTTCAGCAGGAAACTAGACACTCAAGTGCACATGTCTGATACTGCAAACAGCTGTTAGCTCTAGAAACAACTTTCTGGAAATACCCAGTGGGAGTAAAAGGATGATGTTGACCAATACCCCTATTGCTTTGATTTGGGAATAAACTTTATAAAACATATATTTCCTGGGTTTGTTGGTCCCTTTGTAACCAATAATGCAGAAATTGTTTCTTTCCCAAGAGATGAATAGTGTAGCCTATTAAAAGCAGAATGGGAAAGAAAGTGAACTAAGGATTTCAATATCCTGGAGGAATGTAAAGTTCAGTGGTGAAGAATTACAAGGCATGATTTTCATTTTCTTGATGTACAGAAAGAATAACACATTAAACCAATTACTATAAATAACTATATTATTATACACACTAGATTATAATGAGTATATTTGTTTTAATGTCATTAATTAGAATCCTAAAACAGAGCCTGGAGAACTAGGAAAACAATCTCATAATGTTTATGCTGGGACGTTACTGGGAGAAAATTCATCTGGGTGATTTAGATGTCTGCTAATGTTCTATCATGTCCAGGTATATTGGAGCCCCACAATTCCCAATTCTGAGTGACCTTTACTTTACAGGACGTAAGCCAAGATTCAGTGTATAGAGAAGAACAAAGATAGTTGAGAGTCCATCAAAACAAACAAACAAACAAACAAACAAACAAACAAACAAAATGCTAGTTGAGTAACCAACATTAAAGAGAAAATCAGGTTACTAGAAGTGACAAAGGCTTAATTCATTTTAGCTAAGAGGGTTCAACAATTTCTGCTCAGTGGTAGGGAGATAAATGACCCCAGTTTCCTCGGGACTTACTAGAGCAAAGGACTAACTTTAGTTTTAGGACTGAAGAAATTCTGGGGGTTCCAGTGCCAAATGGTTCCCTTAGCAACAGTCTTAGAAGCTTCTGATGTCATAAACTCTATCACTAGAGCTGCTCAAGTAGCAGTGGATGGACCAGTTCCTACTGGTATGCTGGAGAAGCTCAGGTTTGGGAGAGAAGAATGAGCTCGTTGCACTTTGCAAGAGCCATGCAAGGCCAAGACACTGACTGACACTGGAAATCAATCTGATTTATAGATCCTCCCCTGCTGAGTCTGCATGTCACCTGAGTGATTTGATTCTTCTCAGAAGTTCCCTAATCTATCGAGTAATTGAATTTCTACAATAAACTCATCAATTGAGATAACATTCTAGACAAAGGCTGACGTGCAGCATACCGCAATCAGAAAAAACTAATGGTTTGGAATCAGAAAATGTGTGACTCAGCTCTAAAGTTGAACACTAATTAATTCAGAGAGTCTGCTCACTCACCTCTGAAGTGAGGATGATCACCTTGGGAGCTTCGTGCACTTCGTGCACGCTGAAGTAACTCAAAGTGTTATGAACTATAAAGGGCATTCGTTTTCATTTTGGTTTTCTTCTTAACAAAATTCTTCCTGTCATCTGAGATGCAGACCAGTCTGGTATTGTTCTCATACACAGAATAGCTGTATGCATGTTGTGTTATGTAAACAAGGGCACATTACTTCAAAGATGGCCAAAGATGGCCACCCCCGAGAGAGAGAGAGAGAGAGAGAGAGAGAGAGAGAGAGAGAGAGAGAGAGAGCACTTCCTCCAATAGCACATATCTCTCATTGGCCTTGATGCTGATCACAGTAGCTCATAGACACCAGAACCTTCCATCTAGTTGCTCAAGCACTCCCTGTATTTTACTGTCAACCTTATCAGGTTTATAAGACCATGCAAGAGAACATAGAAATGACACAGTTACTTCTTTTTTTCACTTTTTAAAGTTTATTTTTCTATTATCAGCTTGATACAGTATAAATTCTTATCCTAATTGTGAAATGTTTCATTGAGGCTTGCCCAGTAATTGAGTAAAACCAAAACTTATTATAAGCCACAGTCATCCTAGGGTACCCCCTGCTATATAGCCTCCCTGGTTCTGTGGG
>CABHPH010150949.1:0-17761 GCA_902168325.1 Peromyscus nudipes | reverse complement strand
AGAGAGAGAGAGAGAGAGAGAGAGAGAGAGAGAGAGAGAGAGAGAGACTAGCCAATGCTAGTCATTTTTCATTGTAGAAAAATCTTCATAATTTCAATTATTTTCTACACTTAGAAACAACCTATGCATTTATTGGTCTGTCTATCTTCTTCCAATAGAGTCTGATACTTTACCACTGTATACAGGATAAATTTCAAATTTCATAGCCTAACATAGCAATTATTCTTTCATTTGACCTCCACTCATCTTTTTTAGTTTTGTTTCATACTGCCTTCTACCCTTAACTGTGAAATTAGAACTTCTAAAAGCATTAATTGCTCATAAACACTTTCTGAAACATCTCTAAGCTTTAGTGTACTTTAGATTTCCCACCTAAATTCCCTAACCTGAGGGGCCTTCCAATATATCCTTCAAAACGCACAGGCTATTTTCTTGCTATCCAGTCTTTCATCAAATCGCTCATATATTATGCATACTAGAGATATGTCCCTGACCTTATAGGGCTTGTTTGATTGAATAGAAAAAAATGGAGCCCCAAACAATTACAATACAACATGCCTTCTATGATGCATATTGTCTAGAGTGTTATCAGACGACAACAGTGTGATATACTTAGAGCATGCTGTGTTCATCTAGTTTTGTGGCTTAGATAAAAGTGGTCAGTTTTCTTCAGCAGCTGATTAAGCTTAATTCCAAAACACTTTCCCTTACACAATCCTACTCCCAAGTCACCTCAGCTTCAGAAGGAAGACTGTTATAGACAATGCCAGTATCTTTGACATGTATTGAAGGCAGCAAACCCTAAGGCAGCTTTCTTTGTGTCATCAATTCCTTCTCATGGAGCCACACCTTACGGGTACTATTCACAGTACTCCCCTGTTTGTCTGTCTTTGGATTAATTCAGTGCTTCCAAGTGTTGATCTTAGCACACACTATAATTTTCTTCTGGGACCTGTGAGCATTACAGTTGCAAACCTTTCCCTGGTTTATTTCTCTTGATCTGTGTACCATTTTAATCATACATTATTGAAGGGGAGGGTAATGTGGTTAAAACAGTAAGTGGGGATGCTTCTTGTAAGCTGCAGACATCGGAGGGTAGGGTTTGTCCTGAATTAGGGGGCAGTTACAAGGGTGTGGCAGGTGCCGATAGGAGGAGGAAGAACGGGAGGGTAGAGGAAAGGAGCTATATGAGCGTCTGGCAGTATAGCCATGTGGCAGGTTCAAGGACTGTTTTAATTGGCTTCCCTATTGCTGTGATGAAACACTGACCAAAAGCAACTTGGGGGAGTAAAGACATATTTCATTTTATAGTTCATAGCATATTGTTGAGGGAGTGCAAGTTAGGAATTCAAGGCAGTAAGCTGGAGTCCAGAATTTACATAGAGACCACAGAGAAAATCTGTTCATTGTCTTGCTCAGTTAATTTTCTTTTTTAAAAAATTAATTTATGCATTTATTCTATGTGCTTTCCACATCATGTATCTTGATCCCATTCATTTCCTGTCCCTTTGAATCTGCCTTCCATCCCTGCACACACATGCTCCAAATAAAACAAAATTCAAGAGAAAGAATATTCTTGAAGAAAAAAAATGAGGAAAAATTTTAAAAAGGAATTAAAAATCTCATCATGGAAGCTGCAGTGCTGTATACCCCTTTGTCCAGACATCTCTACTTGCAAGTGTTCGTTGCAAAGACTCATTGGTCTGGTTCGAGGTTCCTGGTCTCCACTATGTGTTCGATGCTGGGCCCCCACCAGGACTCTTCCTGGACATCCTACTGATGCTCTGTGTTATGGAGATCCTGCAGCTTTGGGTCTGCGGCTCAGGTCCCCTTCACGTCCTACAACAGATCACAGATGGGGCAGATGTTGGGGCAGGCCAAGTCATAACCCTGGGTCTGTGCCTGGGCAGCTGTAGGGTTGGTCTGTCAGATGGGAAATGAGGACAGCTGTCCCATGCTTGCAATTTCAGGGCTGGCTCACCCACAGTTGCACTAATAATGTTGGCTCAATTGTGCTGCACTGGCGAGGTACAGCTGGTGGGGGACAGGAATGGCTCTCCCACTCTTATAACTGCAGGGCCATCTCTCCCACCTGGCTCTGGCATTGCTGGGCAGGGGTTGGGAAGGAGGGCTCTTCTCCCCTGCCCCTACTGCCACAAAACAGATAGATAGTGGGGACAGCTGTCCCATGGTCACAGTTTGGGGACTTGCTTTCCCATAGCTGCACTAACAGTGTTGACTTAATTGTGCTGCCCTGGAGAGGTGCAGGGCTTGCTCTCCTGAGTGTTGCAGCTGGAAGGGGGGGGGGTCAGAGATGGCTCTCTCACAGTTATTGCCACAGGGCTGGCTCTCTCACCTGCCTCAGATATTGATGGGGGATCCCCCCAAGTCCTTGCAGCCATAAGGCAGATTAGAAATAAAGGCAGCTCTCCCATACTCACATCTTCTGGGCTGGCACACACACAACTTCACTAATAGGATTGACTTCATTGTGCTGCTCTGTTTAGGTGCAGGGCCTGCTCCTCTCAGTCCTACCTGCCCAGGGATAGTACAATCTATGATCTATGGCCTCTTAAATCCTCTTAGAAATAAGACAATGCCTCACAGACATGCTCGCAGGTAAATCTGATCAAGGCAGTTCATCAGTTGAGGTTCTCTCTTCCCTGGTGACTTTATGTTTGTGTCAAGTTGACAAAAACTGACTGTGAAAAGGCTCAAGAGAAATTCATAGTGGTAAGAATGGATGTTATAGAAGAGAGGATCATGGGAGAAGAGGAGTGGGCCAGTCAGGGAGGGACCAGTGTGAGCTCATTTAATGTTGATGGCAATGTTTGGAACATTTCTGTTTCTATTTGCACATTTATCCTTTTCACTAGATTTAAACTCTCTTCCTATAATATTTTATTTTTATTTTAATTATTTGAATATGTGCAAGTGAATTCATGTGCCTTCAGAATCCAGAAGAGGGCATCATATTTCCTGGATCTGTAGTTACAGGTAGTTTAATCTGCTTGAAATGGGTGCTGGCAACCAAACTGAGGTCTTCTCTAAGAGCATTATGTGCTCTTAATCCATCTCTCCAATCCCAGGTTTAAACTCTCCTAAAAGAAGAAATCGTGTCCAATTCCTGTCTGTAGCTTCCAAATTTAACAGAGTCATCTTTTGGGGGGGGGGTGTTGAGGGTTTTGTTGGGTTGAATTGGTTCAAGTAGACTGATAGTCTTCCTCTCAATGGTATCAGATAAAAGAGCAGAAATAAAATTTTGAAGACCACAATGGATTGGCTGGAGTCTTGTAACAGTAGTTTATTTAAGAGAAGAAAATCCTTACTCATGCTCTTATGATACAATTTTGGAGATGTGGTATAATCCACTCCATTTATTAACTTTCTCAGTATAATATGTATATTATAATAATAGCTCAGTGTGATACATTTTGGTGAGATTAGATACTGAATATAAAACACTCAAATGTATCAAATATATAATAACTTCTAACACTAGGTTCTTGAAAGAACTAGTTTCTTTATCTTGTTCTTCCTGCCTCCCTTAGGATGCTCATAAAAGGTTTTTATTTTTTAATTAAATATACTCTTTGACAATTTCTATATGTAATCATCGTAGGTGCTTCAAGTCTATTTATCATGAACTGATATGTAGATTGAAAGAAACACTCAATGATATAGTTGCCCACAGACTTCTAGAATTGAATGAAAACTCAGAGAGCCTTTGCTTGAGTGTACCAGGAAGTATAGTCATTTGGTCAACTGTTTCTATTATAGTTGCTATCATGGCACCAACTCTTTGTTTTATTTGGTTTGTCTGATATATTGCGAATTCTCTGGTGTGGTCATTTAAATAAGTTTGTCCCCCCGTAGGTTCATATAATTGAGTGCTTAGTCACCAGGGAGTAGAACTCTTTGAGAAGATTACAACGATTAGGAGGTATGGCCTTGTTGGTGGAATTGTGTCATTGGGGTTGAGCTTTGAGGTTTCAAAGCCTATGCCAGGCCCAGTCTCTCTTGGCCTGCTGCTTTCAGATCAGGCTATAGTCCTTAGCTATTGCTCCAGTACCATGTGTGCCTCTGTGTTTCCTGCCATTGTGCGAATGGACTAAGCCTCTGAAAACATAAGCAAACCCTCAGTTAAATGCTTCCTGTAATGAGAGTTGCATTGGTTTGATGTTTATCCACAACAATAGAACAATAACTAAGACAGACTTTGGTGCCAGAGATTGGAGTATTGTTGTGACAGGCCTGACCATGTTGCTTGTCGGTGGAATGTGGACTTTGGGACTTTGGATTAAGAAAGCAGTTGAATTTAATGGGCCACACTAGTAGGAGAATGGAAGACAGTGGTCCTGAGAGCAATGTAAATTATAATGGCCCAGCTCCAGAAGTTTCAGAGGGAAAGGATATTAGTAAGTTCTCTAGAGGTCATTCTTGTGATATTTTGCCACAGAATGTGGCTGGTTTTTGCCCTTGTCCTAAAATTCTGCCTGAGGCTAAGTAGAAGAACTTTGGGTTAATGACATTGGCAGAGGAGATTTCAAGACAGTATTGGCTATGTCCTCTGGTTATTGGTAATCACTTCTATACAGATCTAAAATGAAAATGAGCAAGTGGGGCAAAAAGAGATACGCAATGTAGAGTTTCAGGAGAAAAGGAGCATCGGGAAGTGTAATAGAGTCAAGTTCAATGCTCAAGGAGATAAAAACTTTTTTTTAAAAAGCCTGATGCTAAATGGGATAAAGGGAATAGTTACCTCACTACAAGATCCCACCTAGATAAACTTCCAACTTGTGAAAAGTAATTAAAGAAAAGCTGAAACAGTAAAGGAAACCACCAACAACGGAAAGCTAATGAGAAGGTAATTGAAGGAGCAGGGCAAATTCCGGCCCCAGCAAGCAGCAGAACTTTTCAGCTTTGGCCACAGGGTTTTGATTTGAGAATCAAGGATCAAAAAAATAGAGGTTGTGGAATCCCCCTTTGTGGTTAAATAAAGCCTTTAAAACCAGGTGTATAGCAGCATGGAGGCCTAGAGAGGCCATTAAATGAAGCTGTGAAGGTATAAATATATATAGCCTGGATTATACTGGAGACTCCAAGATGTTGGAGATGCCAGAGTCATGGGACACCAGCTAAGGAGAACTGCAGATTGTAGGGTTCAGAGAAAACTCAATTTCCCCAAATTCTGGCAGTTAGGCAATAGACATCATTCCTCAAGAACTTGCAAAGCCAGTTCTAATTCCCCTGTACCAAAAGGAGCCAATTCCCTTATCCTTGGTAGAAGGGACAAATGACTATTTGTGGTGCCTAATTGCATATCAAAGCACACACTAGCCTCCAGGCTTCCTGTTATACATTTCATAGTCCATACTAGAATCCAAGCTTTTCTCACATCCTCCTCTACCATAAACTTCTTCAGCTTGTGGGCTTCCCTCCCCTCAGCTACTCATTCTCTTTATATCCCTACTATTTTGACTATGCTCTGTTCTTTTCCCTGCATTCTTTTTGTCTTCTTCACTCAGTCTCCTTCTCTCCCTTTCTCTCTCTGTCTTCCTCCTCTCTCCCTCTCTGCTCTCCCATGCTCTTCTGATCATTCTTCCCCACGCACCATCTCTGTTCTTCTGCTTCTTTGATGACCAGGACCAGTCTGCTGGTCATGTTCAGCCTACTGCTTTTTCTCTTTGCTCTGGACTCTTCTGCACACCTCTGGCTGCCCTTTCTTTCATATCTACAATATCTACAATAAAAGTCTTTCCTTTAACCATACCATGGAGCAGTCATGCTTTCAGTTTCTACACATACCAGATATAGAACCAGTCCAAGAGAGAGAAGTATGTTTTATTAACAAAGCTGAAAGGAGTTGGAAATATGGAGAATGCTGTGACATCAGACATGGAGATGTAGAATTTGGAGTTTGTCCTGCTAGGTTTTGTTCTTTCTTTGGTCCAGTATTTTTTCACTTTGCCCTTTTCCTTCCCTTTGTAATGGTAACATATATTCTGTGCCATTGAATATTGGAAGTATGTGATCTGCTTTTTGGTTTTGGTTTTACAGGGAGTTACAGTTAAGAGAATGTCATGAATACTGGAGATGTTGGACTTGGAAATGGTGTTGAGACTGTGATAGACTATGGGGACTTTTGAAGTTGGACTTCAGGAAGTTTATGTTAAACTCAATCTCACTGGGTTTTAAGGAAGGCTTTTTGCCTCACCTGATGGGAGATAAAGAGTCAAGGCCACTCTGGGCTGAATTACACCCTTATTCTTTCCACACCCACCTATGGCTAAAGGATCTTTTTCATGTAAATGAAGAATTTTGTTCAACACAGATTCAAATCAAGTTGAATTTTTTGTTATCAGATTGGATGACTGTGAAAAAAAATGAAGCAATTAATATCTACAATATTGGGTTCAGTTTAGCTCTTTGGAACTTAGCAAAGAGTCTTAATTGCATTGGGGATACCCCAAGATTCATTTTTGTTGATCAGTGCACAGTTACATATTTATACTCTCAAACCTAGTGTATGGAGGAAGTTCACAAATATTATTAGTTAAATTATCATTAATAGCCTTTCCTTTGCAATTAAATCTGAGTATTTGTGATAGTACTAAATTCAAAAAGGTGGATAACTGTGCTATAGGTATAACATCTATCTTTCAATATTAAGTTGCAAATAAATTCAATTGAGCTAAAGTTACTAGATTCAATTTCTTGAATTTTAAAAATTGTATTAATTAGTATGTATTAGTTGTACGAAGTAATGAATTTCATTATGGAATTTCTATACATTTTGCTTATATTCATTGCCTCTCTTTCCCTTTCTTATCCTACCATTTCTCTCCTTTTTTTCTTTAACCCTACATATTCAGGAGTCCTCCTTCATTGAATACAACTTCTGTAACTAAGTAAATCTATTGCTGGCCTGAAAAACATGAGGGAATAGAAAGACACTGAGATGACCTGTATGTTTTGCTATTACACCTTTCTTCTATTAAATGGAGGATTTTTTCCCTTTCTGCACTGATAGTCTTCTAAAGGTAACTGAATGTCAAAACTGAGAGTGTGAGAAAAGGCAGTAAGTAATCTGGAAATTAACTGAGGCTTAACTACTTATTTGTTGAGAGATATGAGATGATCTGATTGAACTGAGATGCCTACTTCACTTAACTGGTTAATTGATCTCATTCATCTGACACCATCAGGGACCATGGAAAGCAAAGTTAGTAATTAGAGTTTTCTTGCTTATGTGTTAAGAAATTCCCTTCTTGGGTCACATTGTCTGTTTTAAAAATCATTTTCATTAGTTCTTTGAGGATTCTGTACACTATATTTTGGTCGTATTCACTCCTCCCCCAACTCTGGATCCACCACCTTCCCTTTCCACCTAACTTTGTGTCCTTTATTTATTTAAATACCCATCAACTCCAATTTGTGCTGCTTCTATACCTTGAATGTGTAGCTGTGCAGTGGAGTAGGATTGACTTACCAGGGTCTACACTCTAAGACAAAACAGACTCTCCCTCTCCCTGCAGCTGCCAATTGCCAACTGTGCCTTAGTTAGGGGTGAGACTATTTATGCTCATTTCCCCTCTATTGTAGAATTTTTGGTTGGCTTGAGCTTGCACCAGTCTTGATGCAACTGTTGTGAGTTCACACGTGCAGCTGCCTGATATATCTGGAAGACACTGTTTTCCTGTAGTCATCCACTGCCTCTGGTCTTCATGGTCTCTTTTCTTTCTTTGTTTTGGGGGCACTTTGTTATATGAGTACTATATTTGAACCATTTGCACCCTCTCTTTCCCCTGTCTAAACTCATTCCATGTTCCTCAACCTCCTTTCAAATTCATAAATTACTCTTTAATTGTTATTTTTATGTATGCACACACACACACAACCTACTGAGTTCATTTAATGTTGCCTATATGTACATGTATTTAGGGCTGACCACCTGGGATTGGATAAGCTATCAAGACTAGTCCTTGGAGAAAACTGGCTCTCTTCCCTTCAGTAGTCATAGATTGTCTATAGCTCTAAGGGTGGAGTCTTGTAAAATTTTCTCCATCTATACTCACATGTTGACTAATGCCATTGTTCAGGTCTCATTTAGGCAACAATAGTTTTGAGATTTTTATGGGTGTAGCTTCCATATATATATAATGTTTACCCCCAACACAAAAGTGCCACTATTGCACCCTTGAGAATATCTTGTTTGGTGTTGGGAACCATACAGCCCAGTTTCAGACCAGTACATAAATGCTTGTGCAATGGGTCTCCAGATAAGGAAAAAGCCTACAGGGATAGTCTCACTTGGCAAGGACCAGTGGACTTTGGGACAGCGCAGAATACCACAGAGACTGCTTGGCCTGCATACTCTCTTTTCTCTCGTAATATTGATGATTCATTCTCTCATGGTATTAGTCTCATTTTGTCAATCATGCATGGGACATTCTTGGAAATCCCACTTTTCCTCAAATATTTTCCCCTAAAATTCCTTTGGAGCTTATGCTTCTTAGGTTTCTTGTCTGGGGATACCAGATGTCACTTCTGTCCCCAGAGCTGTTCTAATTCAGGGCTGACAGGATCACAGACAGATCACCCCTATTTCTGAAAATATATTTTGCATTATAGTGTTCTTGAAAATGTGTGCCTATGTTTATCACCTTTTGGTTTGAAAAGACAGGATGTACCTGGCTCTATATTTGGTAAGGTTAACAAAATGATAAGTGTTGTTTTTGGTTTAAAGATGCTTTGAGGTAAAAGTTGGAAAAAAAACATATTTGACATATTTGCTTTTGTTGGAGGTTAAAGTTTGGAGGATGAGAAAAACTTGCTTGTTAGTATGTAAAAGCATGCTTGTTTTGATGTATAAATAAAGATGACTGGAGCTATTAAGGGCAGGCCACTTGTGTGAAACTCATCTGGTGGTGAGATTATTCATTTCCTTGTGCCGATGTCCCTTCCCCATCTCAGGACCTGAACCCAGACTGTGGCTGGAACACTGCAGCTTGGCTTATTGTTGTTGTGGTTTTTAGTCTGAAAATCTGGGTAGGATTGACTGCTTTTATTCCTTGGAAGCTTGTGTAGCATCTTCTAATACTGTGAGAGCTAGCAGTCTTCAGGGGGAACTTCCAGGTTAGTTCCTGTTTGATTGCTCTAAGTCCTATGTACAATATGTGCACTATCTTTAGCAATAGGGGTTTCCTTTCAAAGCCTGGGAATCAATCAAGGGGAATAGCAATAGCCTATACTGTTTTAGAGGCCTCTTGGACCTCCTTAACCAACAATTCAATGGGAGGTTTCCCACGTCTGACACTGTGGATTTTGTTAGATAGTCTATGATTCTTGTAGAGGTCATTATCCTTCTGTGTATCATGACTTTATTAAAACACACACATACACATACAAATTTGAGTAAGCTTATAAAATAATACATTTCCTTATGGCTTTTGCAAATAATCTTAGTGTTATTTATCTCTTCCTTCCTCTCCATTTGTGTTCTTGCTTTTACCTCCCCAGTTAAAGTTTTCCCTTGCTTTTTCCTTTCTCTTTACATAGCGTCTATAGTCTACTAAAACTAAATGCTTCTACTTTAAGGCAGGTATGTATTTCAAGTTAGAAGTACAAGTCCACATAACATTTTAAGGTAAAAGAAAAGTATAGATTTTGTGCCTTTTGTAAGATGCTATAGATTTTTTTCACATATCTCAAGGGACACAAATGACTTTTCTCTGCCAGGAAGGGAACCTCAAGAAAAAAGCTTCATAAACACTGGCTTTAGGGTTGACTTCTAGGGCTAAAGAGGTAGCTTATTGGTAAAGCATTTGTCTAGCATGTGCAAGGCCCTGGGTCCAATCCCCAGAACCAGAAGCAATGAAGTAGGAGGTAGAGCCTGGCTTCTTCAAAGTAATGTTTCCAGTATATCCCTGTGGTGAGAACTCATGGATGCTTCAAAATTTACTGAGGAGATGCAGAGGCTCTGGGGTTCAGAGTTTGTTTCTGTAAGTTACAGAGAAGCAGAGGTGCTGAGAGATAAACTGAGACAAAAAGATGGCAGGAATGGGTGAATTAGAGGAGAATTTTTAGGTAAGTTTGACTAGAAATCTTTTGCCTAGATTTTCTAGAATAAAGTTAGTCAAGATAAAGTTCTCTCCAAAATGGAATTCACAGTTTTGTAATGGAGAGTCTTGATCCTTTAAAAATGGCTGAAAAGGAGAATTATGAGACAGCTCAGCCGGTGCAGGCACTTGTTGCCAAGGCTTAAGTCCTGAGTTTGCTCCCTGGGACCCACATGGTAGAAGGAAAGGACCAACTCTTACAGTTGTCCTCCAACCTCCACACATGTACATGCTATATACAGTTCTTCATGACAAAAAAAATATAATAAAATAGTTTAATGTGTGGAACTGGGTCCTTGAGGCTCAGGTGATATGTCTAGAATATGTTTTTAATCTTTACAAAGTGACATGGAAGTGAAAGAACAGAGGTTGAGGGAGACGAGACAGACCACAATGGGGACTCAGCCATTATAGGCCATTTCTGCATTGGGCAGAAGTGGAGCCCAGGAGAATAAAACCTCACTTGTGTGGTTTGAATCCATTTTGTGTGGTTATTGAAATTTTATGAGCTTAACTCCACCACACACGTATTTGGTGAAGAGCTGACAACAAAAGTCTGAAGACATGTTTCTTGTTTTGTTCTGTTTAGGTGTCTTGGTGTATTTAAAAATCATAAATACAGAAAAATTAATTGTTTAGTAGGAATGAAGATTTTCTTTTTGAACCAGAATTCCCCACCCTCCAGGAAGCGGCTAATTGGTTGTGTGACTGCAAGTACGTTACAACTCTCTTATTGGGATCATAATGATCTTGTCTTATTGGATGGACCCAAATCATCACCCCAATAAAAGGCCTAGTACAAAGCAGACATATACACTTGCATCCATCTCACTCTTCTTCACCCAGGCATCTCCTTCCTATGTTTCTTCTAGGCTGTTTCTGCTCCTGGTACCACTATGCTCTTTATCTTTAGTGGTCATCGAGTTGAGGCAGCATGAACATACACAGTGTTTCAAGTCTCTTAGCCTAATGTTCTTTATAGCTCAGCCATGAAGGGGCAGATTTGATCATTAGTTCATATTCTCTCAAGATCTAATGGACTAAATAACCCAAATAATAAAGACCATCTACCTAGACCAATCTCTAGCCTTTACTTCCTCCATATTTTAGAGAAATTTCAAGTTTAAAGAAGAACATGTTGTCCCCTCTGGAGACCAGTGCAGCAAATGAGCTGACTATTTGATGAGAGATGCAATTATTTTACCAGCAAGGTAATTCTGAATGGAGTAGTATAGTCAATATAGATCTGATAAATACCTATATAATGCCACTAATTCCCAGGCATTCCTAGACGCTAGGGGTAAAGGAATGATTTGGCATAGTTCTTTTCATACAAAATTTTACAACTTAGTAAGGCAGGCATATATGTAAAGAAAAATGTATGATAGAAATATATTAGTGTCATGAGTAGGTTTAACAATTCTTTATTTCCGTGGGCTCATACTAACTCATATTAAATGCCAGACTACTTTGGCATCAAAACTTCTCTTCAGGTGTGTGCAGGTGTGGTCAACATCCTCCTTACACATGTCAACAATACCACTGAAACTAAGTCATAGTCCACATCATTAACACTGCACAGAAAAGCACATGAACTCTTCACTCACATTGCCAATACATTTCACACGGCAGCCTCTGTTATGAACTCACAACTCTCAGCCAGCGCTTATTAAATACTTGTTCAGAAATAGATTGAAATAGTCTTTTATCCCCCAAGGGAACACAGGGGATTAGCATTTATTGAACTCAACTAAGTGCCAAGTTTGTTACACTAGTTTTCCACACTCAAGGCTAAATCAAGATGTCTTCAAAGGACTCCAGAACAAGAAAAACAAGATTACTCTCTGAAGGTTAGACTACAAAGTCAGCACGTGGTGGAGGAAATTAGACAGCCCTAAAAGGAATAGTTCAAACTAACAGAGTGGAACTGTCTCAGGAGATGACTTAAATCTGGGTCAGCCCTGGTTATAATAAGCCACACCTACATTCTAAGACTGAGTCACAGACAGTGGAATTAATAACCATGAAGAGAAAGGAATCATGCCAGCTGAGGTGAGCCAGACCACTGCAGCCAACAAAATGTTAATGATGACATGGGCAGTATGGCAGCGCTGCCTGGAGGGCAGGGTACTGTGACTCTCAGGATTTAGGGTGGTCATTCTTAATGTGCTGAGGTCATCCCCATGCTATAAATGCTCCAACGATAAGACCTTCGGGAAGATGGCACTCCTATCAGTCAGATCTCACCACTGGGGTCAATGTCTAGAGAAAACAATTTTGAAGAAGGAAAGATTTGTTTAGGTTCCAAGTTTCAGAGGTTTCTGTCCATGGTGGATTGCCCCCTTGGTTCCGGGCTCCCTAAGGTGAGGCAGAGCCTCCTGGTGATAGGCTAAGGAGGAATGACATTTCTAACCTTGTGGCAGCTGGTGGAACTGAGAGAGGTAGAGCTAGAGGAAGGGAAAAAAGATAAGACACACCCTTCAGAATCACGTTTCCAGTAACCTACTTGTTCCTACCAGGCCTACCTGCTGTATTTCCATCCCCGCTGATGATGTTATCAAATGAGCAGTCCATCAGTCAGTTAATCTATTTATAATCAGAGCCTTCATGATCATCAATCAGCTCTCCAAATCTATACCAGTGAATGCTGCTTGTATAAGTGGCCAGTTCTTCAATATGCAACTTTTGGTTGGGGCACTTCATATCCCAATATTTAGAAGATGGATGCAGGCAGATTTGGAGTTCAGGGTCATTCTTAGGTACAGTGCAATTGGAGACCTGCTTGGGACACATGAGAACTACTCTTTCAAAACAAACAAACAAACAAACAAACAAACAAACAAACAAACAGCAAGGTAAAACTAAAAGAACTGGCATTCTAAGGAATATGATGGCAGAATGCTTGCATTCTTCCTATCGATTTCACTAGTTTTATTTCTAGGACACAGTTTTCCTCATTAAAGTGTTGCTCCTGCTTCTACCACTTAGGATCTGGAAAGTATTAACTCAGCCTCTGTTTGCACGTCTTGCTCAAAAAGACATTGTTCTTCCTAATATTTCCTTGTTTTCTCCATCTGGTGGCAAAAGGGTCAGCCTTCCATTTTTAAGGTCACCTGTAGCTTCTATTTATCATCTTTTCGTCTTGTAAATCTTTTGGCTATTCCCCTGTCTCTGCTGTTGACCTAAATAACCAACCTCTTTCCATAGTCACTGTTTACAAGGGAGACTTGGCATGAACCCTTTCTCTGAAGCCTTAAAATAATATTACATTAGGTCAGTGAAAGTAACTGACCTTGAACCTTAGATATTGTTTGTGCTTGTCTGTGCACATACATTAGTGTGTGCATGTGTGTGTTTTTATATGCTAAGGTACGTGTGTGTGTACATGGAGGACCAAGGTCAACCTTACATGTCATTACTCAGGAGTCATCCACTTCTCCCTAGAACCTAAGGACCGTTGATAGTTCTAGGCTGGCTGGCTAGCAAAACTCAGGAATCCATCTATCTCTACCTCCCCAGAACTGAGACTAAAAGCATATTCTCCCCCTACCCCTTGCCCACAAGCATATTCTTTAATGCTGTTCTTTTATGTGTATTCTGGGACTCAAACTCAGGTCCTCATGCTTGCTCTTAATCAACTGAGCCTTCCCCTGGGCCACAAACACAACAATTCTGTGTTTTTATACTATCCTGACTGCTTCTCTCTGCTACCATGTCTCTCTGGTTCTACTCCTTTCTTATAACTACCTCCTTAACACAGACACACAAACACAGACACAGACACAGACATAGACACACACACACACACACACACACACACCCTCTGCAACCATGTCTCTCAGTTTTTACTCCTTTTTTATACTTACCTCTTAATACACACACACACACACACACACACACACACACACACACACACACACTTCCATTTAGGGTTGCAAGCTTTCTCCTAGTATTTCCTCACAATTAACTAAACATTTGAAGACACCATCAATGAAGAAATTTTTATGCAAGTCCCCCTTCCCAAGTCAGTTACAATGACATTCTGTTGTGTGTATTTTGTATTCTGTACATTTTAGTTAGTTTCTAAAAAAATGATTAGCTCTGGGAATCTCATAGCCTAGAACCATGGGCTTCCAGTTTAGGGGCCCATATCCACGAGATAAAGTCTTGCTAGGCCTTAGCTAAATTGTCTTTCAGTCACAGTGCTGGCTCCCTTCCTTTGTCATAATTCTTTTTATCTTCAGTCATCTGGTAAGGTTCTGGACTCCAAGACAACTAACATAGATAATATCTTTTAATGATGGTGACTCTTCCAGATGTTGGATATTGATATTGTTTCTATTGTGTAGCTGATAAAATTACGTTTAGTGAAGTTGAAGGGTCTTATCTAAAACTTCCCAACAAGTTGCAGGTCTGGAGTTTATCTTCCTGTTTAACTCCATCTCTGTTCTTTCTGTACAATGAAGCTCACATTTTACTTAGAGCTAGGTCTACCTGGCACAAACATTCTTTGAACTAAAATGCAAGCACATTTTTATGAGCCTTTTCATAGCTCTGCTAAGATACTGTGAGACCTTGTAAACTGTTCCTCAATAGTTCAGAGTTTTACTTAGACTAAAGGACTAAGGAAACTGCCTTCAGTCATTTACTTCATGTCCAGGACAGGTGATGTGAATACACTGAGCCTGACCTTTCTCTTTTCCCGAAGTGGGTATAAGGACAGGCACATGTGCTTGTTTGTAGTAAATGTCTTACACACTAGAACTAATAGTTATGTGCACATGTATGTGGCTCAGTCCCAAGAGACTCCCTGTAGCTGAACTCATGCTTTCAAGAGCAATTGGAACAGACTGAAATCATATGAGGAGCTAGGATATAGAGAAAGCATTTGGCTACAGTTGTTTAGAATGCCTTCAAATCACTCTGATCCCAAATAAAAATTAGTTTGATGGATATTTAGGATCAGGAGCTACTGCCAACATTAAGGATGCAGTTTGTGTGAACTGCTACTTTAGATGTTTTCTTCTTTTTGTGTAAATTAAGCACAGAGCCAATACATGTTTGAAGGTTGAGAGTTCAGTTGGAAATCTGGGGGAGATTGCATTTGCATGAAAAAGAGGAAATGCAAATCTCATTCTGAAGCATCTTAATTTCATTCTCTAATACACAGTTGGCACGAGCTGCAACTAATTTATTAGTTTACTGTGCTTTCCTGCTCCTGATAACATACACTTTTGCATTCTGGTGTGCATTTTAATGAGGTATGAGCAGAAGAAATGGGATTATTAGAGTCAGAATAGATGAAGCGGTCAGAGAAATGTAGTTCTGTAGAGAGGAAGACCCCATCCCATTCCAAAAGCAGTGAAGAATTTAGTAGGAGAAGAGGAGTGTTTTCATAAGAGAAGAGGGAGTGCAGGAAAGGAGGAGAAAAAATCAGATTCCACTCAATGGAGGTTCTGAGTGCTGTGCTAAAAAGCCAAGGCTCTATCCTGTGAGTAACATCTGATGTAACAAAATTACTATGCACTGAATTCTTCTTCCAACCAGAGGGGCAAAATAAACAAATAAGCATTAAAATATTAGGTTGAAAGAACAGAGAAATGGGGAAGATGAGATGGCTCAGCAGGTAAAGGTGCTTACTCTCACAGGCCTGATGACTAGAGCCTAATCCCTGGGACTCATGGTGGAAGTAGAGAACCAACTCCTGAGAGTTGTCCTCGGCCCTCCTCATGAATGCCATGCTCTATGTGAGTGCATGTATGTGAGTATTTGCACACACACAATAACAATAAAAAAGTAATTTTATGAAAAGAACACAGAATTAGATAAAACTGATTCATATATTTCTTATCTTGTCAACAGGATGAATCCCCAGTCTTTTCACTAGCAGCAGTAACTTGCAATTGCGGGTTATAAAAAATTAACAGTGACACCCACATCCTTGGCTTTTGATCGGGAGGTATAATGGTTAATATTGTTAAATTGATAGGATCTGGCCGGGCGTTGGTGGCGCACGCCTTTAATCCCAGCACTCGGGAGGCAGAGGCAGGCGGATCTCTGTGAGTTCGAGGCCAGCCTGGGCTACCAAGTGAGCTCCAGGAAAGGCGCAAAGATAAACAGAGAAACCCTGTCTCGAAAAAACCAAAAAAAAAAAAAAAAATTGATAGGATCTAGACTCACTAGAGAGATGAATTTCTGTATATGTCTGCAATGGGTTTTCTAGATGAGGTTAATTAAGGTGGGTAGTCCTGATCTAGATGCGGGTGATACTATCCTGTGACACTATTCCAGAAAGAATAAGAAAAGAGAAAGCCAGCTGAGCACCAGTGTTCATCTCTTTCTATTCTGTGACTGCAGACGCAATATGACCAGCTGCTGCAGGTTCTGCCACCATGCTTTCCTTGCCATGATGGGCTGTTCTTTCAAACTGTGAGTAAATGTAAACCCTGTTATGGTCCTGGAGAAGTCCCACAAAAGACCACCATCCATGTATGCAATCAACAAGAGTGTTTATTATCTCAAGAAAGTTTCCAGTGTGCTGTTCTGGGGTGTAGCTGGAAGTTTTCCTGTGTCCTGCTTGGCCCTCAGGTCCTGCAGATGCTTATAAAATAATTATTCAGAGGTTTATATTAATTACCAACTGTATGGCTTATGGCAGGGTTCTTGCTAGCAAGCTCTTTCATCTTAAATTAACCCATTTCTATTAATCTATGTTCTGCCACATGACTGTGGTTTTACCAGTCTGCTTGCATCTTGTTCCTTGGGCAGCTGGCTCACATCTTCCCTCACTCTCCTTTCTCCTTTTACTATCTCTCCTGAATGTTCCTGCCTGGTTCCATCCTGCTCTGCCATAGGCTAATGCAGCATTATTTATCAACCCATCAGAGCAACACATATTCACAGCATTCAGAAAGACATCCCACAGCACTGGGGTCTGCTATCCCACACAAAGGCAAAATGGCAAAGGCCCCAAGAAGGATGTGTGGGTTCCTTTGAAGCACAGCTAAGGGGGGGGTCCTAAGGCAGTTAGGTCACTTTAGACATGATTGGATTAAGAAAATGGCAATCGCATTAGCACGTTTTAATTGTCCAGGGCTAGTCAGGGCTGATCAGGGCTCCAGTTTTCTATTTTTAGGCAGGCCTGGACAAGTCCCAGGTTTTGTACTTGAGCTGCCATGGAAGCTGGCTGGCCCCATATATACTGACTGTGGGGGTTGGCTCAGTGGCTCAGGCTTGGTGCATCCTATTTCCCTTGTCTCTATTGTCAGGGGCATGAGTGATTAATTGGCCTTTGTTTGTGGCTCTTTTAGAAACTGCTTGTTCAGTCTCAGGAAACTGAAATTGAGACCTGATCTCAGAGAGAAGACTGAGCAGCCTGTTATGGCGTCTGCTTGGTCCTCTCAAGCCCTTCTTTCTTTAATTTTTTTTCGTCATGTATTTTTCCACAGTAATGAGAAATGAAGCTAATACAGCATGTGTTAGCTGCTCCAAATTAGCATCCCTCAAAGGGTAGAAAACAGTATATAAGTGCACTGGGTAATTGTCTTTCTTGTGACAATAGCGATACCCTTTATAATAACAGCAGCTGATATATAATAAATACTTGGTGCACATTGTTCCAAACCTGCCATTTCATTACC
>CABHPH010150947.1:49240-74784 GCA_902168325.1 Peromyscus nudipes | reverse complement strand
TCTGAAATGTTTCATTTCCATATTTTATGCTATGTTAAATGAACAGGGTTTGTTTCTAAAAGTTATAAATGTAAATTGAAAATTGGATTGAAAAATTATATTCGATCTTGTGCTCTAAAAATTTACTGTTGTCTTTTTCATGCCAGTCTAGCATTAAAAAGTCATGGTGTAGGTCATTGATTCTTACTAAATGATACTCTATTACCACACAGCCCATAAACAAGCATTTGTGTTCTTACTTGGAGAGGGAAGGTGCTGTCATGATTATTGAAAGATCTTTTAAGTTTAAAAAGTTGTATTTATTGAGATTGTATATATGGTGCTAAAAGTCACTTTGCTTTATAAATTTACCTGTGCATTATATTTACTCTTTAGTCAGATATTCTGTATCTGTAAATACAGCGATACCTGTGATGACATCAAAAAAATACCTTGGGTCTGATAAGAATTTGAAGAATTATAAGGAGTTCTTCAATGCAAGAAGTTGGCAGATGTTATAAAATTTTCTTTGGAGGCCTGGAATACAGCTCAGTGACCAGAGTACTTGCCTAGCAAACAGGAAGCCCCGAGTTTGTGCCCCAGCACCACATAAATCAGGCATAGTGGTATAGAGGAATCAGAAATCCAAGGTCATCCTCAGCTACATAACTTAACCAGCCTGGTGTACATGAAATGCTGTGTCTAAACGTGTAAGTGCTTGCTTGGAGCTTAGGTACCTTCAGTAGTTACTAATAGTGACTATTTTGACTTCTGATGTTCCTGATACAAGTACTGTGGTTACTGAATCAGAAGAAAATGCAGGCTCCTATGGGGGGTGCAGAGGAGACCTGAAAAGTGGGTATTACCGGCCATTCTGCAGTAGCCTGCAAACTTCCTTTTTTCTTAGTGCCCACGGAGGGCAATGATTCCCCATCCACATTTAAACATCCCTCCACACTCAGATACTGCTTGCCATAGCATGTGATCAAGTCCCAGTATGCTATGACTTAACTAGTTCCATAGCCTAGCTGTAATCTCAGTCTCAGGGTCTGTTTTGTTCCATTCATCTGGCAAATAGCTACTCCAACATTGAAGAGTACTGCAAAGCATGTAAAATAATAGTGTTGCCAGATTCTAGTCAATAATTATCCCATCCCTTACCACTAACATAATTTTTTTGTGTTGAAGTTTCAGGAAATCTTATTGGTAAGAATGCTTCAAATGGAAGTGACTTTTAATTTGTAAACGAAAGGCTAAAATACACAAAGTAGTAGTATCTACTGTACACGGTTTATGCTCCACGTTCTTGATTCCTTGAATTTGTGTGTGTGTCTCCTTAAAACCTGAATTGAAAATTAAAGACTGCTTTAAGTATCTGACAATGTTTCTACATTACCTTTTGGGTAACTACACTAAACGGTATTGAAAGAAAAGTAAATCATGTTCATTTCTAACAGATTGAGCAAGTTTATGTGTTAAGAATAGAACTGACTGATATAATTAGATACATACTGCCATATTAACCAGATAATGCATAATATAGCTGTTGATAGTTGCCACTTAGTAATTTACTGTCAAGTGTTTTTCATAGTTCAATTTTATATAAGGGGTTGATAATGGATTTGTTGCAACTCTATGTACAGGATATGAGCCTCCAGTTAAGTAACTACTACTGAAGCTGTGCATAGTGGTGCACTCTTTATCGGTGGCAGGCAGAGCTCCATAGTGAGCTCCATAGCTGTATACCAAGCCGTGCAGCTTACGTAAATGCATACATGTAATACACCAGAGTTGCAGCCTGTACTACGTGAAACCCTGTCTCAAAAAACAAGAACAACAAAAGAACATGGAGGGAGGGAGTCAGGAAAGGAAGAAAAGAATCCAGCCTGATAGAGCATGATGACCATCTGTACCCACGATAACCTGCAGCCTGACTCACTAGTAGTTTCCACACTTTTTTCTTTTTTCTTTTTTTTTTTTTTTTTTTTTTTTTTTTTTTTTTTGGTTTTTCGAGACAGGGTTTCTCTGTGTAGCTTTGCGCCTTTCCTGGAACTCACTTGGTAGCCCAGGCTGGCCTCGAACTCACAGAGATCCGCCTGCCTCTGCCTCCGGAGTGCTGGGATTAAAGGCCAGTGCCACCACCGCCCGGCTAACACTTTTTTTAAAAAAAATATTGTGAAGTTTATTTGCAAACCTCCTTTTTCCCCACCATCGTAAGAGGTACATTTGTTCTGTATGATCAGAGAAAAGACTTTGGAATGGGCAATCTGATTCTACTATTCATTAAAGAAAAATTGAAGTCTTAACAATCCAATGGAACAATTCTCAGTACTGTCTTCAGTGTAACCCAGCAAAATATTCACAGATTATTGTTACCCCCTCCCCCAATATGGTCCACACAGCTAGGGATCCTAAAGCAAACAGTAGTCACTGCCTTTCAGAACCTCGGACCTCACGGCTGACAACTCAGTAGCTAAGTCACTGGATCAGCCATTTTCTGAATGCCAGGGACCAAACCTCCATTCCATCAAGCCAGCTCTGGGTTTAACAGATTATTTTAACAGAGTGATTAGGGCTTTGAATTTTTAACTCGATTGTTTTTCTTATAAAAAGTAATAAAATGTCAACATATGCAAGGTGGTATCACTCTGTGAGACGTAACCATAGAGAAATATCTGATGGCTGACACTTTGGATTTTTAAATAAGTCATCTCTTCAAACAAAAGTCTCTAAATTCTTGATAAAAATTTAAATTACTGGTCACTCTATAACAAGACAGGTGCATCCTTGACACATTTCATCGGGACACAAACATTTTTCTAAGTCTTTAATACAATATAATGGAATATAGGTGCATAGGTGTCAGTTTTAAAAAGTACATTTTAGACAACTATGTAACACTTTTATGAGCCGCCATGTGGTTGCTGGGAATTGAACTCAGGACCTCTGGATGCTCTTAACCTCTGAGCCATCTCTCCAGCCCCTATGTAATACTTTCAAAATAAGGTAAAAACACTTTATATATGCTACAATATATTTATTTGTTATAGGCTAAAAGTCCAGAAACAGGCAAGATTGACAGTTTTTAAGTCACAGGAAAATATTTACTGATTTCTGTCTCCAAAGTGGTAAGATAATGCACTACTTATTTTTGCACTTAAATTTTTTTTCACATTTATTACAAGATGGTTTGAAAGTCCAAGAATACAAATAGGGAGAATAATGTCTAAGTCATAGGAGGTATCACGTATTAAAGACTTAGCTAAATGTTTACAAATGTGTCCTGATAAATGTGTCAAGTTTTAACACTTAAATACCTCTTGTCTTTGCAGAGAGTTCTTGGAGAACTCTGTGGCCAGACGTTTCCCTAATTTGAATGCAATCATAAGGAACTTGAGGTGATTCAAAAACAGCCTTGTCCCTGTAAAATTCTTGGTTCTGTTCTGGTTTTACTTGTCAGTTTTTTTTTTTGTTTGTTTTTTTTTATATAACACTTGTACTGTGTATGCTAGAATTTAATTGACATTAAATGTCAAGTTTGTTCACTTTTTAAATTCAGTATTATAAAAGTCAATCTTGATTATCGACTTGAGAGACCCTTCAACTGAAAAGAATTGCAAGAATCAGATGGGCTTGTGGCCATGTCTGTGAGACATTTTCTTGGCTGCTAATTGATGTGAAAGGGACCAGCCTACTGTGGGCCCTATTGCCCCTGGGCAGGTGGGCTTTGACTTTCGTGGTGAAGGCCTTTCTTCCCTCAAGTGGGTTTTCTTTTTCTTTTGACTTTTCGAGACAGTTTCTGTGTAACAGCCCTAGCTGTCCTGGAATTTGCTTTGTAGACTAGAGATCTCAGAAATCGCTTTGTAGACCAGAGACCTTGAACTCAGAAATCAGCCTGCCTCTGCTGGGATGAAAGGCGTGTACCACCACCGCCCAGCTCAAATTGCTTTTTCGATCATTTATCACAGCAACAAAGCAAACTAGGACAGATACATCTTGGGAGAAGCATTTTCTTTTTCCTTCCAGTGTTGGTATTTTTGAGACAAGCTGTAGCCCTGGCTGACCTCAAACTCCCTAAGTAACTGAATATGACTTTCAACTTCTGATCCTCCTGCCTCCACTCCCAAATTCTGGAATTATAGGCATGTGGTGCTGGAGATTGAACCCAGGGCCTCATGTATCTAGATAAGCACTCCACCCACTGAGCTACATCTCCAGCCCAGAGGAATCACTACTCTAAAAAGTAGAGTCTGGATAGTTAGAGCTAAGGTCAAAAGGAGGGCTGTGGTTCCAGCTCGGAAGAATGATTTAGTTTCTTACTTGGCTGGAATCCAGAATTCATGATGAATCAATAGACCTCATTGCATGAACAATTAAATCCCAGGTGTTGGGCACTGAGGACATAAGGTTACATTTAAACCTTGCAATTGTAGGATTAACAGTAGAAAGTCAACTTGTAACTGCTGGGTGTAACATAGTGTTATCTAAACCAAAACAACCTCTCCCAAAGAAGCGTTTGAGTATGCAAAAGAAACACTGATCTGCCCTTGCTAAAAATGCACATATATTCAAATGATTTTTATGGGTAGCTGTCAGCAGAATGCCATAAAAACACAGACTTTAAGCAAACATGCAGACATTAATGAAATGATAATCATAGTTACGCTTGCTATACTATGCATTAAAATAAATCCAGGCGAATGTGACATCCCTCACTGGCACATCCAGGTATTCAAACTCTTCACAGAAGCACATCTCAAAGAGAAAATTCTTATGAACATCTGGAAGTTGAGCACTGGCCTTGAGTTGTTTGGCTGATTGCACTTACAAACCAAATTCTTCCTGGTGTTAAGTAAGGATTGATGGAGGCAATGTCTAGAAGCAGGATTGTTCTTTCATCAGAACAATTAAAGAACTTCAGTCTCTCTGTGGAAGTGAGACTGTGCACAAGGCCTGGGGGCCTTGAGATTTCATAGACTAGAAAAGGGGGAATCTCAGGGACGGAAGAGTTTATGGGTCAGTTCCCCTGCAGTCTGGAAGTGGTGGATACCAGTAGGTTTAGTATATGATCACGTGATCAGAAGCTTCCACAGGTATTATTGAAATAAACGGCACTGGTGGTGGCACTGGTTACCACGTGGAAAGGTCACGATCATGGCAGAACCCAGTATTCATTTTAGAGCTTTATTAGGAAGAAGAGGGGTGAGGAAGAACCAGGCCTGGGAAAGGAGTATGTGCAGTGAGAGGGAAAGATGGTGGGGGAGAGACAGAGCAGAACAGAGGAAGAGAGAGGGTGGGGTCATTTCAAACTCATTGATTTCTTTTTCTAGACTTTCCAGTGTTTTATTTTTACCTGATTCCATAATTTCAAATTTGTGCTTCCTTTTTCTGAAGATTTTTTATTTTGGAAAATAGTTACGGGAAATTTGAAGACATGTTGGAATTGAAAGGGTTGAAATGGGTGTGCCCTGTGCTTGTGCACTATGATGGTGATTATCAAACTTCAAACATCTCTAGACTCTCAAAAATGACTTGAGATCTTGTTGAAACAGATTGCTGGACTATGCCCCCAACAGTTCTGATTTGGGGGTTCTGGAGCGGAGCTTGAGAATTTCCAGTTCTCACATGCTGCTGCTGCTATGAACGCCCTTTGAGAACCACTGCTTTAAAGAAAAGTGTTTGAATGTTAAAGGAAATAGGAACATTGAGATAGATCTATCATGTCGCAGAGCACCAACTTCCAAACATAATAGTCATCATCTCCATCCAGAAGACATGACTATTTATTTGCAAGTGTGTGTAGGCCCACAAAAGTTTCCTGGTGAGATCCTAGTGAGAGGTTTACCCAGCAGAGCTGCATTAGAGGATTGCTTGACCATGTACATGGTTACTAAGTGACTGGAAGGCGGACCTATGGGGCAGTCTTTTCTCCACCCCTTGGCACTCCTATAAATAGCCCTTTAGAAGAGACAGAAGGGGCCAGAAGATAAGGATACAGGCCCTCCCGAGCTATCCTGTGTTTCTCTCTCTCTCTCCCCCCCCCTCTATATTTCTATCTAAATATTTCTCACATCTCCCTCAAGAGTACCCTGGAGTAAAAGTGGGAGCGGGTCTCCCACACAAGAGACCACCAGAAACCAGAGCTATTGATGGTCCCTCATAGATGGAGGGTTGGCAGAGGGTCATTGAACCCTTGCCTAAGATTTCAGCCACTCTCTCCTGCACTTCCCAGCTGGGAGGTTGTAATTCTGCTCTAATTTCATGTGACACTGATCTCAGGGGGTTCTAGAGTAAATATACTGTAGAAAATTAACTGATTTGCCTTTCACCCCATCTATGAAGCTATGGAGATTCTGTTCTATTCTAGGATAAGAATTTTTTTGGTGGTGTGACTACTTTGGGGTCACCCATGCCCATATAAGTCACATACACTCTGTAAACAAGCTCAATAAACTCATTGGTTCTTCAAGTTAGACTTGATGGAATGGTACTTTGGTTTGATCCTCTGTAAGGAGGAAGTACATTTCCCCAGGGAAAGCAATCCCACAATAAGTGCACTCCAAACCACAGCTTCTGTACTGAGGATTCGCCATTTCTCTCACCATTAAGAAACTGGTTAAGAGGGAATAACCAAAACATTATGTCGTCTATCATGAGTGTCATCTGTATAAAAGAAAAATTAGCTCATTCTACCAAAGTAGAATATTCAAATCCAGAGAGATGAAGGAGACTTTCAGTGTTAAAGTCAATCACAAGTGTGAAATTGTCAGAGATCACACATAAAATCACTATACTAAGCCTCACGAGTGAAATGGTAATTTGAGTGTTTTGCTTGAGGACCTCTGATGTTAGCTAATAGATCATGGGGTCCCTAGAAATGAAATGGATATTGCTTGGCACATAGGTAGCCACTATAGGTAGGTGGTCATGTTTTTTTTTTTTTTTTTTTATTCAATTCCAGAATGGAAGTCAGTTCAGAAACTAAAGTCTCTTTAAGGAATGTCTCAACAAATTTATCAGGTTTATGTGGAGTCCATTATATGTGGGTCAATCACTCCTGAACATGAGACCTGTCCTGGAGTGGTTGGCATACCCAGTGTCACTCTCTTGGAGAAAATTGATTTTCTCTCCCCCAACAGGTATAAATGACAGTTGTTAACCTTTTCCTTATCCTTAGTGGTTATGTTTTCATTCATTCATTCATTCACTCATTCATTCACTTTTAAAAATATAATAAAATAAAATAAGATGCAACAAAAACTTTCACTTTGGAGTTGGACAAGACAAACCAACAGAAGGAAAAGAGCCCAAGAGAAGGCACAAGGATCAGAGACCCACTCATTCACCCTCTCAGGAACCCCGTAAAAACACTAACCTGGAAGCCATAATACATACCAAGAGATCTGGTGCAGATCCATGCAGGCCCTGTGCATGCTGCTTCAGTCTCTGTGAGTTCATATGAGCTTTGCTCGGCTGACAAAGAGGGCCTTGTTCTCCTTTCCCTCTGGCTCTTACACTCTTTCTACCTCCTCTTCTGTGGGGTCTCCTGAGCCCTGAGGGGAGGGATTTGATGGAGACATCCCATTTAGGGCTAAGTGTTCCGAAGCCTCTCACTCTCTTTGTAATGTCTGGCTGTGGGTCTCCGTATTTGTTCCCATCTGCTGCTGTAGATGGAAGCTTCTCTGATGATGACTCAACAACGCAGTGATCTGTGAGTAGAGCAGAATGTCATTAGGAGTCGTTTCCCTATTTGACTTTTTACTCTGAGACAGGGTCTCACTGAGTTGCTCAAGCTAAACTTCAACTTGGGACCTTCCTACCTTATCTTCCCAGTGATGGGAACATAAGCATGTGCCGCCATACCCACACAAAAGAGTTACTTCTTGATTCTGGCGCTGTGTGGTGTGATAGCTCATTCAGGAAAGTCTAGGATAGACCAGCAGTCTAGTAACTTTCCTAGAGGAATCAATCAAAGAACTTGTGTGGAATCTGCTGGTCCTCAATAATTTCCTATGACTCAAGCAAGGGGAGACTTGAGTCATAATTCTATCAGCTCTGCAGATCATCCTCAGATGAGATCATCTGGATGGATAACCCTTGTCTTTCCACCCATCTCTTCCTCGTTAAAAAAAAAATGATTTTTCCAGTTAAACTGTGAAAATGCTTCAGAGAATGAATCGTGTCTGATCCAAGCAATGAATCTGAGCTCCTGTGGCACCCCAGCATCTGTGACGGAAGCTGACAAGTACTAATGACAACATACCACCCCACAAACAAAGCAATTGCTGTTTCAGTGAGTTATTGACTAAGTGAAAAATGTGTTTTTAAAACTTCCTCAGCTGGGCATGGGGATGCAAACCTATAGTCACAGCACCCCAGAGTCTGTGGCCTCGCCTAGGCTATGTAGCAAGACCTTGCCTCAAACACAGCAGCGTCAGCAACATCACCCAAAGCAAAAGACATTCCAGGTTATAGTGATGTACAGACAGGAGGAAGAAACAAACCAGTCATGGCCATTAAGCCCTTCTATGAGTTGTCCAGGGAGAATGCCTGGCTCTGATTTGACTGATGAGGCAGAAGGGATTTTGTAGAGTCTTCGGTAAAAATTTTCCCTTCTTACAGTAAGAGAAGATTTTAGGAGAAGGAATCTGGGTACCTGGGTACTGACGTCCTGCCCAGCATGAGGTTAGCTAAATAGGCAGTCTGGGTGGTAGCCATTTTGTCACTACCGGGAGGACACAGTTTATGCAATAAAAATGGCAGAACAAAGACTGGAAAGTTCCATTAGGAGAAGCAAGCCTCCTGTGAATACACTGAGAGGACTTGCTGTAGTAATTAGCTCTCACACACATAAGAGTATGGTTGCAGAACTGAAGGTCGGGAAGAAGATAGAGGCCCAGAGGAAGAGGCATTCAGCAGTCCACCTCAAATGCCTGTGTGGGTAGACAAACTGCAGCTCATAGGGAAATCAAAGAACAGCAAGAGTGGCCATCGCCAAAGCAGCATTACAAAGAGTGCGTTCCTGTAGTGGTCTCCTGACTTTGTTCCCCGGGGAAGTGGCTGTCTTCGTGTGAGGCTTTCCTGAGTTTAGTCACTAGGTGAGATGATGACTCAGGGGTTGCTATTGATGAGGAGACCAGCAGGTGGCAAGAGAGGCAAAAGGACAAGAGTTGGGATTCCGGGCTTCTCCACCTCTGCCCTTCACCCAGCTTCACGGCAGTCAGTGACCTTTGAGAGCAATGCCTCCCATCTCACTCACTCCGATCCATGCCAATTCCTCTCTCGTTCAACGGACTCCAAGGCAACACATCACAGGGATACTTAACACATCCATGTTTACTGCAGCACTATTCGTGGTCCCAAGTCATGGAACCAACCTAGCAACCACAGAGGAATGATAAAACACGGCATGTGTACACAATAGACATTGTTCAGCCGTAAAGAAGAATGAGGCTATGTCATTTGGAGAAAATCATGTTGAATCGAATAAGCCATTCTCAGAAATGTACATAAAATTATGCGTGCACATACAAAATGAAAGTAAAAGCAGCACTGTGTAAAAGACCAAGAGGGAACTAAGAGGGTGAAGGAGAAAAAGGAAGGTAGTGGTTATGGGGAAACAGGCTCAACGTACATTATGTATTTGTGTTCAAACGTTCTTGTGCAACAGAGTACCGTGCAAAATGAGTATTACACAATGAAAAAGTCTAGAATAATAAAAGAGAAGCCAAAAGTTTTAAAAAGAAAGGAAGCGTTCTTTAAAGGTACTCTGAAGCCGGGCGGTGGTGGCAGACGCCTTTAGTCCCAGCACTTTACTGCTGTGACCGAAATAGGTGACGGTACAATAGGATGATGATAACAAAAGGAAGACCTGCTCATAATTACCACTCTGGTGGAATTTAGAGTCTAAAAGGAGAGATGAGTTCCCTAGGAAACAAGACAGGGAAGTATGAGAAGTACCCTAAAAGAAAAACAAGTCAAGTATGTGGAAGTAAAGCGAAGGCTCGGTCATGACTTCACGAGAGAAGAGGTTTTGTTGTTGTTTGTGGATTTTTGTTTGTGTGAGAATGTAATGTGGGAATCCAGCTGATAGGCCACAATATAGGCATCAGCCTTTCCCTTTTCACAGGTACTGGCTGGCAGGCACCCGCTGTGGCGCTGTTTGTACATTCTTAGTTGACAGACTTCCAGGTACCAGAACCTCTCATCTGGAAAGTGAATTTGCTTCAGAAGTGGGTGTCAGCGGCCAGATGTCCTGCCTCCGCTTCCCAGCCTCCTCTCTGGGGAGCATGGCCCAGGTTTGTGATGGGAAACTTCCCCCACCCTAAGAAAGGTGTAATCAAAGAGTCTCATTTGTCCATATAGGATCTGACGTCTCTCATTAGAGCCCTCCGCTGCCGTGCTGCCTCAGATGCTGGGGTCTGAATGCCCCTCGGAGTTCTCACCATGCTGCTGTCGTCTGTCCGTCCGTCTGTCCATGGTATTAATAACTCTTCTAATAACAAACTTCATATGCCCCCAGCAATTTGTTTCAGTGTCCCTCTTGAGCCCCCATCTGAGACCTTCCATTGTTAGGTTTTTGTAAACTTAGCTATCAGGGAAGAGCCCCTTACTCTCTAGAGATAATGTGAACACAATAGCTGATAACAGGATCTTTTTAAGCCTTGAAATAGTCCAACTCAGGTGTGGTTGTAGTAATCCACAAGTCAAAAGAAGTGGGCGAGAGATAAAGTGACATTTTAAGTTTTAATTACCACGTGCTGGTGGGTCAACGGAAGAGTCACGGCCACAGCAGAACCCAATATTAGTTTTTAGAGCTTTAATGGAGGGAAAGGGGGTGGTGGGGAGGAGTCAGGCCTGGTGGAGGGAACTGAGCAGGGACAGAGAGAGGAAACACAGGAAGAGAAGCACAGAGAGAGAGAGCGTGGGGGTCCGTGTGCAGCTTTTTAAGGTGGAGATTGTGTGACCACCTGGCGGTACACAGTCACCCGCGCCCCCCTGATGATGTAAGACGTTAGACCCAGAAGAGTGAGAGCAGGATCCTAACATCCATGAAACAAAAATGCCTCTGATCTGCAAGCCCCTTGCCCGAGGACAATGAACAGAGCCTATTGTTTATGGGAGACAACAAGCCACATGTTTTCACTCCCCTAAACAAGTTTGGTTGACCCATCTGCACTGGTTGTGCTTGGTCACATATGGGCGGGAGGTATATAGGCAGGAAATAAGTCAGGATGTACACTTGCCCCTGATTGCACCTGATGGGAAAGACCATGAATTATGGGTCTTCTTAAGCTGCTCAGGGCCATTTCCTGGGAACCTGGTTATAGACCTGGTCACAGCCCATCTACCAGGCCAATATTTAATTAAAGCTTGCTTCAAATTTGGCTTTAAATTGTGGTAGTTGTCTTATTCTCAATTGGTGGGATTAAGATTAATAAGAAGATGGGGCTGCAGAGATGGCTCAGTGGTTAAGAGCACTGACTGCTCTTCCAGAGTTCCTGAGTTCGATTCCCAGCAACCACATGGTGGCTCACAACCACTTGCAATTAGATCTGGTGCCCTCTCCTGGCCTGCAAGGACACATGCAGGTAGAACACTGTATACATAATAAATCAATAAACCTTTAAAAAAAAGATTAATAAGAAGAAAAAAAAAGGAGAGAGCCCAAAGAAAATAAAGACATTTGAGTACTGTGTTCCAGACACTTGATGCTAAACATACTACTGATTTTTATTTAATGTTTATCCTATTTATTATTATTGTTGTTGTTGTTGTTGTTGTTGTTGTTTTGCCTCACTGTGTAGCCCTTGCTAGCCTGAAACTAACTTTGTAGGCAAAATTGCTCTCAAACACACAGAGCTCTGCCTGTCTACTATTACAGTCCTGAGATTAAAGGTATGCACCACGTTGCCCTGCCTAATTTTTGTTTTTTTATTTTTCTTTCTTCTTGGAATTTTTTTGTTTGTTTGGTTTGTTTTGTTTTGTTTTGTTTTGTTTGGAACAGGGTCTTACCATGCAGCCATGGTTGTCCTGGTACTCCCTATGTAGATATAGGCTGGTCTCAAACTCATAGGCATACACCTGCCTCTGCATCTCAGGTGCTGGGATTAAAGGTGTGTACTACTGATTTTTAATAAAATTTGTTTGCATGAACCAATGCATTTCCATTTTATACAAACTACTCCTCTAAACCATTCTTTTTAATCAAATGAATCTCAATCTCTCTCTCTCTCTCTCTCTCTCTCTCTCTCTCTTTCTCCTAACCTCCATCCTTCTCTGTCGCTGTTTCTCTCTTTCTGACCCAAGGGATTTGACTCAAGACCCTATACACGGTAGGTAAGTGGTCTATCACCAAGCTATAACCCCGACCTATTATAATTGATCGTCAATAGACAGACAAATACTTTGTGGGAATTTACCCAGTTACTGATTGCATAATTTTTTTAAATAATTTATTTAACTTTATTTTATGTGCATTGGTGTAAAGGTATCATCCTCTGGAACTGGAGCTACAGACAATTGTAAGCAGCAGTGTGAATGCTGGGAATTGAACCGGGGTCCTCTGGAAGAACAGCCAGTCCTCTTAACTGCTGAGCCATCTCTTCAGCCCCTGCATTAATATTTCCTAAACTAATTGCTCTGGTTGGCTTTCGCTGCCAATTTGGCACAGTCTAACACCATCTGAGAAGAAAGCCTTAATTGAGGAGCTGCCTGGGTAAAAATGTGCCTGCAGGCATGTCTGTGGGAGATCATCTTGACTGTTAATTGATGTGGGTAGGAGGCCCCACCCACTGTTGGCAGCATTACCCCAGGCAGGTGGTCCTGCGCTGTATACAAATCTAGCTTAGTATAAAACAGACTACAAACCCTGTAGCAAGCAACATCCTCCGTAGTCCCTGGTGGACTTTTTTGGTTTGTAAAGTGAGCTCCTTGTTTGGAGGCAATCCTATGAGGAGCAGAAAGCAAATCTCAATTCTTGCTTCTGCTTGAGTTTGCCTTGACTTTCTTCAGTAATAGCCGGTGACCTGGATGGAATTGCAAGTCAAATAAACCCTTTCCTCCCAAAGTTCCTTTTCGTCAGGGAATTTTAATTACAATAGAAGTGAAACTAAAACACTAACAATTTAATTTTTTTGTACTTTAGTTGGATACTTCAAGGTCAATATTTTTTAATTTAAAAAATTATTTTCTGTGGGTTGTTGTATATGTGAAAGATTTTTTCCCCTTTTGTCTTAGGGTTTCTATTTCTGTGAAGAGACACCATGACCATGACACCTCTTCCCCCCCCCCCCCCGGATTTATTTTGTGTATGACTACTCTATCTGCATGTACACTTTTATGTCAGAAGAGGGCACCAGATCTCATTACAGATGGTTGTGAGCCACCATGTGGTTGCAGGGAATTGAACTCAGGACCTTTGGGTGAGCAGCCAGTGATCTTAACTGCTGAGCCATCTCTCCAGCCCATGACAACTCTTATAAAGAAAAACAGTTAATGGGGTGGCTTACAATTTCAGAGGTTCTGTCCATTATCATCAAGTTGGGATATGGCATCGTGCGGGCAGACATAGCACTGGAGGAACAGAGAATTTTACATCTTGGTATGCAGGCAACATTTCGTGGTTTTAGACACTGGGTGTGGCTTGAGCACATTTGAGAGTTCAAAGCCTACCCCTACAATGACACACTTCCCTCAACAAGGCCATACCTACTCCAACCAAGTCACACCTCCTAATAGTGCCACTCCCTTTGGGGACCATTTTCTTTCAAACCACCATACCTTCTTTCTGTACAATTTGGGATTGGGGATTTAGCTCAGTGGTAGAGTGCTTGCCTAGCAAGCACAAGGCCCTGGGTTCGGTCCTCACCTCTGAGAGAAAAAAAAAAGAAAGATTCTTGCTTCCTACCCTCCTTTAAAGTCAGTAATTATTTCAGGATTTAAAAAATCTGAAACAACGGGATATAAAAAATTAAATAACAAAAACAAAGATATAATATATTTGGTCCTGGACCAAATAATGCACAGACCACACAGCTAAACATACTTCTGCTTAATTCTGTAGTACATGTAAAAAGAAATAAAAACCAAACCCTAGTGAAGTGTATAGTGTTTTGATAAATGCACATTACAATTTATATCAAAGGAAAATGCCATGAATCAATAATGTTAGTAAAATAACACTGTGGGAAGAGTTGCCTGGGCCTTACGGACATAGATGTATGGTGAGAAGAACAATGGCTAGAATAAACGCATGTGAAATATTGGTTACCCTTCCCCATCGTCAGCATTTTATAGTGGGATGATAAGGCTCAGTTGTTGCAGATTACTCAACTGTGTAATACACAGGTCCCCTGGAAGGAATAATGATGATGGAAAGGAGAGAGAACATTTCACTTGGTTCTATCGTAATAGAACCTGGTAGTCTGGCACCTGGCAACTGATCCTTTCTCCTTTTTCGTACATTCCAGTTTCTCACTGTGGATACTTAACAGAAAAACACTCCCAGACTTAGGTTACAATTATACCCATTGTCTTATCTCTCATGTTTCTGAGAGTCAGGAATTTGAGGGGCTTAGCTAAATGGTGCTGTTTGAGGTCCCCAGCACAGTTACAGTGGTGGGAACAAGGGTGGGGGGGGGCATTTAGGCATCTCCAACTGGTTTCAGGAGGTACCTTGTTCTACCTTTAAAAAAAAAAAGTTGCGGCAGGGAGGGGCTTGGACCTGCCTCAGCTTGGTGTGCCAGGCTCTGCTGACTCCCCATGGGAGACCTTGATTTGGAGGATGTGGGGATGGGAGTTGGCTTGGGAGGGAGGGCTGAGGGGTGAGAGGAGGTGGGATCTGTGGGTGGTATGTAGGGTGAGTAGAAAATTTCTTAAAAAAATAAAGAAGAGTTGCCGTGGTCATGGTATCTCTTCACAGCAACAGAACCCCTAACTAAGACCCAAGCTTACTTTCCTCTCAGTGCTATGTAAGAATACCACATACAGCCATGTGAAATAATAAAAATTGGTAAGAGCAAAAAAAAAAAAAAGGCTACTTTTCTTCTGGATCTCACTCTGTAGACCAAGCTGGCCTCAAACTCAAAGAGATCTGGCCGGGTGGTGGTGGCACACGCCTTTAATCCCAGCACTCGGGAGGCAGAGCCATGCAGATCTCTGTGAGTTCGAGGCCAGCCTGGTCTCCAAAGCGAGTTCCAGGAAAGGCGCAAAGCTACATAGAGAAACCCTGTCTCGAAAAACCAAAAAAAAAAAAAAAAAAAAAAAAAGAGATCTGCCTTCCTCTGCCTCCCGAGTGCTGGGATTAAAGGCGTGCACCACCACCGCCTGGCTCTGTCAATAAACATTTTAACAGATGTTAGATGTTATCACCACCACCCAGCTCAGAAAAGATACTTTTAAAGCCTGACTCTCGTCAGTTTCTTTTCAGTCATTTAGAACTCGTGTAATTTGCTTGACTGAATCTGACGGGATTTTTGACATAACCACTTGCTAAGTTAAAATAATGAAATTTACACACAAATTTGTGTATCTAAGCCAGTGTCTATGTCTTGTTCACAGTCATGCTTTACTTGCTCAGCACACGGTTGCTTTACCTTTTAAAGTCAATTGTTGCATTTCTATAACGAAGGATCATCATTGTGTTCACTCTAATTCTTTGACTTCTTTGAAAAAACAGCAAACTGAACATCTGGCAGGTCTGAACCTACATTTCTGTACACCCCCATAACAGGGGATGGGTGGTCATTCTCTGCTTTTGGTGAAACCTGGGTCTTCAATTGGTCACCGTTCCTGCCAGTCCATCCTGTACAGTGACATTTAAACCCTACCTGGCCTCTGTGGTAGTTCAGTTTGCAGCACCCAGAGCAGACACAGCTGTATGGCTTGAGTGTCTTCCCAGAGTAGGAAATTTGGAGCAAACAGCTGTGTCATATGCAGGAGACATGCACACATGTCCATGTTCCTAGACAGAGTCTATCCATATTCATGGTCTTTCTCTCTCATTATTAAACCTAGCCCCATACCTGAACTGGTTTCATGGTGTATCACACATGAGCTGATAAGCTATGGCAAACTCTTTGAGACAAAAACCTATGTTCACTCCACAAATGTGTACTAACTATTGCTTTGTACTGAGGCACTGATGAAGTTAAAGAGATACACCCATGGGGAGACTAAGACGCACTTTGACTTCAGGGGTTCTCATTCTAGAATAGTCTAGAATTCCTGGTGCTTTACAGGAATGAGTGTGCCTTCCCCAGTGCCCTAAAGAAAATCTCAAGGGCCTCTCATGTTTTGGATCAGTAAAATTAGGGTTATTTACCTGCAGGATGCTAAAGGAATTTTATCTTGGCCAGCACTAAATAACTCACAGGAGATTCTTGGCAGCCGGACACATTATCCTACGTCATTCCTGGCCTCAGTGGTAGAGAAGACTGTACCGTGGTACCTCTGGCACAGCCGGACTGTGGAGGCTGGCTGTGAGTTTGACTCTCATCTTCCCTTCCTCATTTAGAACCGGAAACTAAGGACAAATTGAGGAGACTCACCAGACTCTTACAGGCCAGAGTACGGAGCAGTGAACAAGAAACTGTCTCAAACAATGTGGATGTCGAAGACAAATAGGCGAAGTAGTTCTCTGGCCGCCACACACATGCATAGCAGGCACACATCTGCATTCACGTAGACACACACTCATATGTACATGTATATGTATATACAGGCATAAATATGAATGGATGAATGAATGAATGAATGAATGAATGAAAATAAGCAAGGTCACATTTTCCAAACAAATGGGTGTCCTCAGGTTGTCCCTTATCTAATCTTGGTTTCTTTGACATCTGCTGAGTTTCTCTGGTCATTGGAATTTAGTCCAAACTATGATTTTTACCAAGTCAGGTAGTTCTCTTTGAGGTCTACAGAAATGTAGCACCATGAAAAATGGAGTCCTGAGCTACTTTATTCCTTAATTATTTGAAATTCTTTCTTCAATTCCTGTATTGGAAAGAAAATATCAATCCAGATCCTTAAAATATTAGTTAATTATTCAAAGTACGCCAAGTGTACAGTGAATAATAACAAAATTTTAAATAAAATAATCAGTATCAGAATGCTGTGATAGATTTAAAAAGCAAATTATTCACTTATTTCTTTTAGAAAAGTGATGGAGGATGTCTTAGTTTGGATTCCTATTGCTATGATGAAACTCCATGAACAAAATAATTTGAGGAGGAAACAAAAAAAATGTTATATTTTGCTGGGCGGTGGTGGCGCACGCCTTTAATCCCAGCACTGGGGAGGCAGAGGCAGGCGGATCTCTGTGAGTTTGAGGCCAGCCTGGGCTACCGAGTTCCAGGAAAGGCACCAAAACTACACAGAGAAACCCTGTCTCGAAAAACCAAAAAAAAAAAAAAAAAAGTTATATTTCACTCAGAGTTCCATATAACAATGCATCATCAAAAGCAGTCAGGACAGGAACTCAAACAGGACTGAAACCTGGAGGCAGGAGCTGATGCAAAGGCCATGGACAGGTGCTGCTTACTAACTTGCTCCTCGTGGATTGCTCAGCCTGCTTTCTTATAGAACCCAGGACCACCAGCCCAGTAATGGCAACACCCACAACAGGCTGGGCCCTCCCCCATTGATCACTAGTTAAGAAAATGCCTTACAGCTGGATCTCATAGAGGCATTTTCTCAATTGAGGCTCCTTCCTTTCAGATAACTCTAGCTTGTGTCAAGTTGACATAAAATTAGTCAGGACGGGGGTAGGGGCTGCTTAGGATGTACCAAACATTAAACTAATTCAAAATCATAGGGAAGGGCACTGGCTAGCTATGATTTTCCTTCTTCAATCTAGTTCATACTTTGAGATTTGCTGGTGTGACCACGTCAGAGGAGCAGCAGGTAGGTGGCAGTTGAAGTTCACGGTCAGCCTACATGGAGATTTTTATCCCTATGTTATACTGTCTGGTTCAGGAAGGTTCTCTGCAGTCTGCCAAAAGAGAAACATAAACACCATCCCAGCCATAAAATCTTTGACCCACCATCTGTCCTGCCTGCAAAATATACTAGGACAATGGTGCCACAGAACTTGTGGGAGTGCCAACCAATGTCTGGTTTGACTTAAGTCCCACTTCATAAGCTGGAACCCATACCCAACATTGCTTGGGTAATCGTGAACTAGATACTAAATAGCCAAAAGACCTAGGGTAGAACCAAACACTATTGGTCTAAAAGACGTACCAATAAAATGACCCTTAATGATAGTCTGCTATACTTCTAGATCAGTGCCTTATTCAGTCATTATCAGAGAAACTTCTTTCGGCAGCAGATGGGAACAGATGCAGAGACCCACAGCCAGACGTTACCTTGGAGAGAGGATCTAAATAGGATGTTTCCATCAATTCCCTACCCTCAGAGCTCAAGGAACCCTGAGGAAAAGAAGGCAGAGAAAGTGTGAGAGCCAGAGGGGATGGAGGACACCAGGAGAACCAGGCCCTCTGAATCAACTAAGCAAGGTACATAGAAACTCACAGAGACTGAAGAAGCAAGCACAGAGCCTACATGGGTCTACACTAGGTCTTCTACTATTATAGCTTTTAGCTTATTATTTTGTGGGACTTCTGACTGTGAGAACAAGTGGGTCTCTGATTCTTGTGCCTGCTCTTGGGACTCTTTTCTTTCTGTTGGGTTGCCTTGTCCAACTTCAATATGACGGTTTTTGCTTTATCTTACTATAAGCATTTCTGGGAAACTGTGTGACAGAGTGACTTCATTTGTGTGCATGGCCTCATGTTCTTAACATTTTCTATAATAAAGCATGTATTACTTTTAAGATGGGGGGTTGGAGACATCATGATTTTATAGTGAAAACAAAGGACATTCCCTGGGAATGTTCATTTCTCTAGTGAATTTCACTCTTGTTATTTGTGAACTATAAATCAATGCATAGATGGTACAAGCAGACCCACAAAAGGGCATTTACTAATAACTTTAACACTGAAAAAAAGCCACTTCAGCCCGCCTCTCTCTCTGAAAATAAGTTACAGGTTCTAGTGGTTTGAATAGGTAATGTCTCCCATATGCTCATACATTTGCACCCTTTGGGGGTGGTAGTGATGTTTGGGAGAGTTACGGAACTTTCTGAACATGGAGAATTGTTGGAGAAAGTACATTCCTGGGGGCAGGCTTTGGGTTTATAGTCTCAGCCCACTTCCAGTTCACTCTGCTTCGTCTGTGTAGTTGAGATGTGATCCCTCAGCTTCCTGGTTCTGCCACCTTGCCTTTGCCGCCATTATGGATATCCGTCCTTCTGAAACCATAAGTCAAATTTTATCACAGTAACAAAAAAAATGCGCAGAAAGAGGTTGGTACCTGGAGTGTGTGATGTTGCTGTGAAGCATGTTTTGGGGAGGACAGTGAAAGATTTTAGAAGTTTGGACTAGAAAAATGGTTGAATGAAGTAAACATTCTAGCAGGATGCTGGAAGATGGCGATGTTGAGAATGATGCAGACAGTGGAGGCCCGGCTCATGATGTTTCCTAATCAGAAGCCACTCAGGAAGGGAAGATTTATTTCATCTTACAGATTGAAGTCTACCAGGGAAGGAAGTCAGGGCAGGAACTGAAGGCAGGAATCTGGAGGTAGGAACTGAAGCAGTAGCCAATCTGATGAAGAAGTACTGCTTATTGACTTGTTCTTCAAGGTTTATTCAGCTAGTTTTGTTATAGGACAACCTGTTCAGGGGTGGCACCACCCACAGTGAGCATGGCCCTGCAATGTCAATAATAAATAAAGAAAATGCCCCCCACAGACCTTCCTACAGGCCAATCTGATGGAAGCATTGTCTCAGTTGAGGTCTCTTCTTCCCAGATGAATCTAGCATATGTCAAGTTAAAAAAAAAAAAAGAACCTGCACAATATAATAATCATTTATTTCTCACTTATTTAAATACCTATGTCACAAATTGAAATCCACATATATATATATATGAGTTCATATATATATATATGAATCTAAATTCTAAATCCTACCTTTCACTGCTTTGAAGGTTGATGTTTTTGCTTGCGTATTTGTTTGTTTCCTTTTTAGAACAGGGTCTTAGGTTGCCCAGGCTGGCCTCAAAATTTATAGATAGCTAAGGGTTACCATGAACTCTTTAGTGCTGAGATTATTGGCATGTAGGCATGTGCTACCATGCCTGGCTTCAGCTTTGCTTGTCTTTTAGACAGAGAGCTCCCCTGCCTTCTAGAGGCTTGAGTCTCGCTAATGTGTATTGCCCATACAGGTCTCAATCTCTTGAGTTCAAGTGAATGTCCATTTCAGTTTCCCATGGTGTCCCAGGGCACCTGGATAAACTTTCTTCATTCTAAAAGTAGTTTATATTATTTATATGCATGCATGTATGTCTTTGTTAGTGTCTACCACATGTATGCAGGTATTTTTGGAGGCTAAAAGAGGTGTCAGATCCCCTGGAGCTGGAGTTACAGTCAGTTGTGAGCCACCCGACACGGATGTAGGGAACCGAACTTGGGTCCTCTGGAAGACTAATCACTGAACAATCATCTCTCCAACCCCTAAACTCACTTTCTCTCAATGATTTATTTGATTGCTATCTAATGTAACAAAAACATGCATTTAATCAAAATACACTTACTATAAAGTTGATATTTGACAGGGATAATCTTATCTCTCCTTTAAAATCGTCCTGACCCTTTTTGTCTCTATCTATTTGAATATTGAATGAATCTACCAAGTTCCATGAAAATCTTTTTGGGACTATAACAGGAAGTGCAATAAAATCATAAATAATTTTGGAAGGATCCTCATCTCTATGCTGAGATCTTGGAATTGGTTTGAAAAACTTTCTATCCATTCTAGGGTATTTTTTATTGTGACATATAATTAAAACTTGAAGTTATGCATTTGTCAGTACCCATAAACTGTGCAAAACAAAAAAGTGAAACTACAGGCTTTGATTCATAATAATAATTTGATAGTGGTTCATCAATTATAGCAAAACACCATACTGATACAAGACATCACCTAGGTAATGTGAATACAAAGACATACGTTTTCTGCTCCCAAATAATTAATAGTTTAGTAGGGGAGATAGAGCTCCAACCAATTATAGCTATTGTGCTATGAAAAAGAAAGGCCTGACCTTGACTGCATGTTCAGCTTCCTGGATTTTTCCTAACTTCTAAATCAAAGATGTCTTCCTTGGTTTGCCCTACACAGCCACTGGCCAAGGTTCAGTTCTGGTGGGACAGTGAGTTCCAGTAGAATAGACCAATCACCACTAGCAATTGATATCCCAGATTAATTGCCTGATTTCCTACTAAGAAAAATGCACCTGTCCTAGCAGCAGAATTATGCCACTCTTGAGAAAGTCACATGCTTGGCCACAATTCCCAGATGCTAAAGCTATCCTGCACCACTGTTCCTGTTCCTCTAACCAGACCATTCATAACACCTAAATAGTGCCACCAACACCAGCAGGATTGCCTAGACCAACAATGGCTCTACCTTCCAGAGTCCTTGGATTTTTTTTGAAGATTTACTTACAATTTCTATTTATGTGTACTTATGTGCATGTATGGTTTTGTGTGTATCAAATGCATGAAGGTGCCCAATAGAGGCCAGACAACATTGGATCCTCTGGAACTAGGATTATAAGCAGTTATGAGCTTCCTGATGTGGACATTAGAACTGAGTCTGGGTCTTCTGCAAGAGTAGTAAGTGCTCTTCACTTCTGAGTCATCTCTTCAGCCCCAAGTCCCTCTATGATGCCAGTTCCGAGGGACTTTTCACAGTGTCGATAATTCAGTTCTTGCTGTGTCCTGAACACTTTATTGTCCCAGGGCTCAAAGAACTTCTGCCAAAGACAGTGACTTCTGGGTCAGGCAAAGTATGGCCCAATACCAAGAGTTAACAGTGTCTGCCGAACGATTCCTGGTTCTCACGAACCCTCTCTTGTTTCTTCACGGATTTCATTCCTTTTGAGTATTATAATATATAACAACTACTCGATAATGAGGGAACAATAGTTTCCACTCTAACCGTATCCAAGAGGAAATTTAATTTTTGACTTAAGCCATCAATCCCACATGTCGACAGTCTAAATGAAGCTTTTAGAATTTAAATTTTAGCTTGAGAAGATTCCATCAGAGGCCTCTTCTGCCTTATACTAAAATTGTTAATGTTTCCTTTCAGGAGTTACTGGATTAATTGTTCTGTGCTGGATTGAACCCAGTACTTTCTGGACAGTAGGCATGTACTCTACCAGTGAGCCTGGGTATTCTGGATATCAGTGGGAAATCAGTATTTCCTAAAAGAGGCGCGTTTGCTTTACTCATCTTCTATTTGTAGTGACGCTCAGAGCCTCTTACACTGTAGACAACGTAAGTGTATGTGAAATTGATTTGGCAATTTTTGTCAAGAAATCACCCAGAACTACAGGAAATCTCCCTATGAGATTCTCTAAAATTCCAAAGGCTGTGTTTTCTGAAACCGGCTAGATGTGTTTTCTTTGAGAGTGCTAATCTTGAAAGGGATCTTTAGTTCATTGCCTCAAACTTATCATTTTTCACTCATGGCCTAACTGAGGCATGTATCCTGAAATATACCTGGGCCCGATATCAGTTTCTATCAATATTTCAGAGTATCGACCAACTTCCTAACTCTGAGAAATTGCTACTTTAGAGGCCTTGGAAGAGAGCAGAGCACAAAGCATGGTAGGGACTTTGAATGTAAGATCCTTTCCACTCAACCTCCTCAATGGGTCTTGGACTGCTCATGTTGGACAGTTTGACTCTGATATCTCAACAGGAAGAACTGAGCACCCTTGTTGGCTGCAGGGTCAGCTGCATCAAGGGACTGCCATCACTGCCCTCCTGTGCCCTCAGATTAAGGCCTTAAAAATATTAGAATCTGCCGGGCAGTGGTGGCACACACCTTTAATACCAGCAGATGGGAGGCAGAGGCAAGCAGATCTCTGTGAGTTCGAGGCCAGCCTGGGCTACAGAGTGAGTTCCAGGAAAGGCTCCAAAGCTACACAGAGATAATCCTGTCTCAAAAAGAAACAAACAAACAAAAATATTAGAATCCAGCTCAAACAAAAGGCAAGACCATGCCCCTTCCTCTGCCACCTGGTAATCAGTAACAACCTGATTACAAGGCTTATTAGGAACCATTCATCAATCAGTGGACAGGGAACCTCCCTCATTCCTCTGAAACCTATAAAAGGGGATTCCCATTTTGCCACATGGCCTGAACACTCCTCAAAGTCCCTGCCGTGCTTTTGTCTGTTCATCGTGTTAATAACTTCTAATAAATACTGCATGGCTGGGGACATAGCTCAGTGTTAAAGTACTAGCATGTGTGAAGCCCCTGTTTCAATCTCCAGCACTGTAAGAAAAAAAAAGAAAGAATTAACTTACTAAATCTATTATTCAAAATAATAATCTCATTGTCCTCCTTGGTCTTCAAACCTGAAACATTTCAGAAAAAGCTCTGTCTTTGGAGATGTGGAGAATTCTCTAGTATGTTTGGGTTTGGTATAAACACTAGTTAGTGTTGCTATAATTAAAGCAGTTGGCTTTTTATGTGTAGTCAAATATATGTGTGTGATAACCATATAATTATATATATGTAATATATATTAGAAATGATATTTCAGCCTTTTACAAGGAATATCAGAAAAGTGATATTCTAAAAGTCATGTGTTAAGGCCCTAAATATCTCTCCCTTTGCTGAGTTTCTGTTTGTGTTGGTTAATGTGATGGCAAGAATTAGCAAACATTTAAAATGTTTATTTATTTGGTATGTACGATCTTGGCAGTAAAAAGACTGTGGTCTGTTTGCTGTGGTGTCAACAAAACTTGAAATGAGAGTATGGTCATTTAAATGAGAAATGTCACCCATAGGGTTGGACATATGGACACTTGGTCTCTAGTTGGCGGCACTATGTAGAGAGAGCGCGATGGAGGAAATGTGTCACTGGGGGCAGGTTTTGGGAGTTCACAACCTTGCCCTTCTCCTAGTTTGCCGTCTCTGCTTCACGTCTGTGGTTGAAGACGTGATTTCTCAATTTCCTGTTCCTGCCACTCTTGGGAGCACAAAGGTCCTTGCCCTCACAGATAAGCACTAAGGAAGCCAGGAATGTTAAACAGGCAGGACTGTCTTTTTCAACCAGAAAGATATATAACTTGTTTTTTCACCCAGAAGGCTGGGAATAGAGGTGATTGACAACCTTGTGGCTTAATGCTATCTGCAGGGCCATACCAAATCAAGCTGCCATCAGCAGGACCAGAGGTGGCTAATAGTCTAGGTGACCTTTGTGTTACTTGTATGGCTAGGCACTTCCCCCAAGCTCCCACTACCAGGACCGGAGGTGGCTAATACCCCAAATGACCTCTACACTATCTGTAAGATCAAGACCACACCAGATCCTCCCCTAGGCTCTTAAGATAATACATGTAGCCTATCTCTAGAACCCATCTTCTTGGAAGAAGTGGCATGGACTTTGAGTTGAGTTTCTGTGTCATTATGCCTCCTGGTGCACAGAGGATTGTGTCACACCAGGAAACTTTTTTTTTTTTCCAAATTGTACTGTGCTTAAATATGCTTACAATAAACTGCTCAGGGTTGGACTCAACAGTTTAAACTGTTCTGGATAACTAAGGTGCGTTGAGTCGTTTCTCTGCCTATCACATGCCACCATGCCTGCCTGCTGCTTTGTCTCCCCACCGCGATGGACTCATCCATCTTGAATGATAAGCAAAAATAAATTCTGTCTTTCTTAAGTTTCCTTTGGTTATACTTTTCTTATCACAGCAACAGAAACATAGCTAATATTGGGAGGCAGGCCTGATGACTCAGGAATGTAATCCTGACACACAGGAGTCACAGGCAGGAGGATTGTTTTTTTGGGTTTTTTTGGCTTGTTTTTGGGTTTTTTTTGGGGGGGGGGTTTCGAGACAGGGTTTCTCTGTGTAGCTTTGGAGCCTGTCCTGGAACTCACTCTGTAGCCCAGGCTGGCCTTGAACTCACAGAGATTCGCCTGCCTCTGCTTCCCGAGTGCTGGGATTCAAGGCATGCGCCACCGCCCAGCAAGGATTGGTATTTAGGTCTTCCTTGGCTACATAGAAAGTTTGAGACTATCCTGAGCTATATGAGACTGTCTCAAAACAATAATCCTAATAACTGTGTATGTGTATAGCAACTGAAACGGATACGAAATAAATCTAGTAGCTGTGTATATAGCGAGAAGGAATCATTGGCTGGAAATCATAGAATTTTACAATAGAACAATTGTTCTTGCGTCAGTTCTGGGATTAAATTAGACAAGCACATTCCAGCCATTGTTGCATGGTTTGTTTTGGTTTTGTTTGTTTGTTTGTTTGTTGTTTTGAGTTTCCTTGTTAACCCTTGTTAGGATCTTGCCCTCACTCTTACATCATCAGTGGACGCAGGTCATGCAATCCCCGCCTTAAAAAATCGGACACGGACCCCCACACTCCTTTCTGTGTTTCCTCTGCGCTTGCACACTCTCCCTCCC